>JADRCC010231350.1:0-14208 GCA_019843855.1 Hylomyscus alleni
TTTTTTTTTTTTTTTTTTGGTTGAGAGACTTTTAATGACTGCTTATATTTCCTTAATGGCTATGGGACAGTTTATATGATTTACCTGATCCTGATTTAACTTTGGTCCCTGGTATATGTCTAGAAAATTATCCATTTCATCCAGATTTTCCAGTTTTGTTGAGTATAGGTTATTGTAGTAGGATCTGATAATTTTTTAATTTTCCCCAGTTTCTCTTGTTATGTCTCCCTTTTCATTTCTGATTTTGTTAGTTTGAATGCTGTCTGTGCCCTTTAGTCAGTTTGGCTAATGGTTTACCTATCTTGATGATTTTCTCAAAGTACAAGGTCATATTTTTTTTTGTTTGTATGATTGTTTTGAGTCTTTGTATAGTTCTCTTTGATTGTACTTGGCTGATTTCAACCCTTTGTTTGATTATTTCCTGTCATGTCCTCCTCTTGGGCGTATTGGTTTCTTTGGTTCTAGAGCTTTCAGATGTGCTGCTAATCTCCTTGTTTAGGATCTCTCCAATTTTTCTGTGTAAGCACTCAGAGCTATAGGTTTTACTCTCACCACTGCTTTCATAGTATCCCATAAGTTTGGGTATGCTGTGCCTTCATTTTTTTGAATTGTAGAAAATATTTTATTTCCTATTTGATTTTTCCCTTTCCATGTGATAATTGATTAGTTTACCTTCTGTGAGTATGTGGGCTTTCCATTGTTTCTGTTGTTATTGAAGACCAGCCTTAGTCTAATTGTGATCTAATAGAATGCATGGGATTAATTCAATCTTCTTATATCTATTGATCTATTTTTTGTCTGATTAGGTTATAAGTTTTGGGAAAAGTATCTTGAGGTGCTGAGAAGAAGGTGTATTCTTTTGTTTTAGGGTGAAATGTTCTGTAGATATCTGTTAAATACACTTTTTCATAACTTTTGTTAGTGTCACTGTGTCTGTGTTTAATTTCCATAATCAGTCCACCGCTAAAATTTAGGTGTTGAAGTCTCCACTATTATTGTGTGTGATTAAATGTGTGCTCTGAGATGTAGTAAGACTTCTTTTACAATTGTAGGTGCCCTTCCATAGATGTTCAGAATTGAGATTTCATCTTGGTGGGTTTTTCCTTTGATGAATTTAATGTATCCTCTCCCATCATTTTTTTGATACCTTTGGTTGAAAGTCTATTTTATTAGATATTAGAATAGCTACTTCAGCTTCGTTCTCAGCAACAATTGCTTGGAAATTTTTTTTCTCAGGATTTTATTCTGGGGTAGGTGTTGCCTTTGTTACTGAGGTGTGTTTCCATATGCAACATAATGCTGGGTCCTAGGTACATATCTAGTCTGTTAGCCAATGTCTTTTTATTGGGGAATTGAGTCCATTGATGTTGAGAGCTATTAAGGACCAATGATTGTTGCTTCCTGTTATTTTTCTTGTTAGAGGTAGAATTATGTTCATTTGGTTCTCACAACATTTAGGTTGTGAGAAGATGAATTTTTTGGTATTTCTTGAGTGTAGTTTTCCTCCTTATGTAGGCATTTACCTTATATTATCCTCAGTAGAGCTGGTTCAGTGGTATAATTGTGTTAAAATTTTGTTTTGCCATGAAATATCTTGGCTTTTCCATCTATGGTAATTGAGAGTTTTGCCGGGTTTTGTAGCTTTGGCTGGCAAATGTGACCTCTTAGGGTCTATATGACATCTTCCCAAGACCTTCTAGCTTTTAGGGTCTTAGTTCTGAAGTCTGGTGTAGTTCAAATTGGTCTGACTTTATACGTTATTTGACCCTTTTCCCTTACCACTTTTAATAAACATTCTTGTTCCATGTGGTTAGTGTTTTGATTATTATGTGATATGAGGAATTTCTTTTCTGGTCCAATCTATTTGGTGGTCTGTAGGTTTCACATTCACGTATGGGAATCTTTCTTTAGGTTAGTGAAGTTTTCTTCTACAATTTTGTTGAAGATGCTTATTGGCCCTTTGAATTGAGAATCTTCACTCTCTTCTATAACTATTATTTTTAGGTTGTTCTTTTCATTGTATCTTGAATTAATTGAATGTTTTGGGTTAGTAACTTCATGTACTTTGTACTTTCTTTGACTCTTGTGTCAAATCAGGCCTCAACAATTACAAGAAGATTGAAATAATTCCTTGCATCCTATCAGATTACCATGGACTAAGGCTGGTCCTCAATAACAACATAAACAACGGAATACTCATATACACGTGGAAGCTTAACAACACTCTACTCAATGATAACTTGGTCAAGGGAGAAATAAAGAAATTAAAGGCTTTCTAGAGTTTAATGAAAATGAAGCCACAACATACCCAAACTTATGGAACACAATAAAAGCAGTCGTACAAGGAAAACTAATAGCTTTAAGTACCTACAAAAAGAAACCAGAGAGAGCTTACACCAGCAATTTGACAGTACATCTGAAAGCTCTAGAACAAAAAGAAGCAAATTCACCCAAGAGGAGTCAAAGGCAGGATATAATCAAACTCAGGACTGAAATTAACCAAATAGAAGCAAAAGGAATTATACAAAGAATCAACCAAACCACGAGCTGGTTCTTTGAGAAAATCAACAAAACAAATAAACTCTTAGTCAGACTAACATAGAGGGCACAGAGACAGTATTCTAATTAACAAGATCAGAAATGAAAAGGGAGACATAACAACAGACACTGAAGAAATCCAAAAAAAAATCATGAGATCCTACTAGAAAAGCCTATACTCAACAAAACTGGAAAACCTGGGTAAAATGGACAATTTTCTGGACAGATACCAGCTACTAAAGTTAAATCAAGAACAGATAAGTGATCTAAACAGTCCCTTATCTGCTCATGAAATAGAAATAGTCATTAATAGACTCCCAACCAAAAAAAGCTCAGGACCAGATGGGTTTAATACAGAGTTTTATCAGTCCTTCAAAGAAGACCTAATACCAACACTCCTCGAACTATTCCACAAAATAGAAACAGAAGGTACTCTAGCCAATTCGTTTTATGAAGCTACAATTACTCTGATACCTAAACCACACAAAGACTTAACAAAGAAAGAAAACTTCAGACCAATTTCCCTTCTGAATATCAATGCAAAAAAATACTCAATAAAAATCTTGCAAACCAAATCCAAAACACTTCAAAACGATCATCCGCTGGGCAATGATGGTACATGCCTTAAATCCCAGCACTTGAGAGGCAGAGGCAGGCAGATTTCTGAGTCTGAGGCCAGCCTGGTCTACAGAGTAAGTTCCAGTACAGCGGGGGCTACACAGAAAAGCCTTGTCTCAAAAAAAAAAAAAAAACCAAAAAGAAAACAAAAAACAAAACAAAACAAAAAAAGATCATCCATCATGATTAAGTAGGCTTCATCCCAGGGATGCAGAGATAGTTCAATATATCGAAATCTATCAACATAATTCACTATATAAACAAACTCAAAGAAAAAAAAAACCATAAGATCATCTCATTTGATGCTGAGAAAGCATTTGACAAAGTCCAACATCCCTTCATGATAAAAGTCTTGGAAAGATCAGGAATTCAAGGCCCATACCTAAACATAATAAAATCCATACAAAGCAAACCAGTAGTCAATATCAAACTAAATGGAGAGAACTTGAAGCAATCCCACTAAAATCAGGGACTAGACAAAGCTGCCCACTTTCTCTCTACTTAGTCAATATTTTACTTGAAGTCCTACCCAGAGCAACTAGACAACAAAGGGTGATCAAAGGGATATAATTATGAAAGAAAGACGTCAAATTATCACTATTTTCTGATTATATGATAGTATACATAAGTGACCCCAAAAATTACACCACAGAGCTCTGAAACCTGATAAACAACTTCAGCAAAGTAGCTGGATATAAAAGTAATTCAAGCAAATCTGTGGACTTCCTCTATACAAAGGATAAACATGCTGAGAAAGAAATTAGGGAAACAACAACACAATAGTCACAATTAATATAAAATACCTTGGTGTTACTCTAACTAAGCAAGTAAAAGATCTGTTTGACAAAAACTTCAAGTCTGTGAAGAAAGAAATTGAAGATCTCAGAAGATGGAAAGATCTCTCATGCTCATGGATTGGCAGGATTAATATCGTAAAAATGGCCATATTGCCGAAAGATATCTACAGATTCAGTGCAATACCCATCAAAATTCCAACTCAAAGTCTTAAAAAGAGCAATTTTCAAATTCATCTGGAATAACAAAAATCCCAGGATAGCCAAAACTATTCTCAACAATAAAGAAATCTGGTGAAATCACCATCCCAGACCTTAAGCTTTACTGGAGAGCAATTTTGATAAAAACTGCATGGTATTGGCACAGTGACAGACAGATAGATCAATGGAATAGAATTGAAGACACAGAAATGAATCCATTGGCTTCTGAAATTTTGAAAAACTCCGCCATTCAAATTTTATTCCCGAACTCTGTGGTCGGCCTTATCCCAGCAGACACACAGAATATAAGCAGCTACACGTAACCTCCAAGAAATTATGTACAATTGTTTGAGTCTGTTTTGTATATAATAATATTGACTACTAAAAGGACTTTTTAACTTCTTTTTATTTCCTCATATTGTCTTACTGCTCTAAGACTTCTATGCTATTTTTCCCTAGTCTTCATCCTGATGTATGAGAGACTTCTTTCTCCATTTAGCATTGTGTTAACTATAAGCATAATAAGCATTGACTTTTTTGATTTGGCACCACCCTACTACTTTTTCATAAAATGATATTGGATTTTGTCAAAGAGAGATATTGTAAATTCTGTCATGAATCAATACATAAGATTATTAGCATTTACATATTTCAGTCTCCCTCTAAATCTCTGGAATAAAGACATCTTGGTCATGATGAATGTTCTTTTTGATATTTCCCTGAAAAATGGTTTCCAATATTTTATTGATAACTTTTAGAATTTCTGTACCTTAGGGAGCCAGGTCTCTAATTTTTACTGCTGCTTCTCTTGTTGTTCCTGCTGATTCTTTATCTAGGTTTGGTCACAGAATAATACTGGCTTCATTCAGTGTTTGGCAATTAAGGAATGAGGGACTTGAGTTTGAGAAGAGCATAGGTCCTTCAGGAATAATGAGAAGGGTATACATCATGTAATTTTAAGGAGAGGCCTTTGGCCATGTGAAGATTCTTTGCCCAAGTGCAGGGAAATGCCAGGGCCAGGAAGCAGGAGAGGGTGCGTTGGTAATCAGGGGGAGAGGTGAGGGAACAGGGTTTTTTTATTTTTTAATTTTATTTTTTTCTTTTTCTCGGAAGGGAAACTGGGAAAGGACATATCATATGACATGTAAATAAAGAAAATATTTAATGAAAAACCAAGTATAATTAATGTCAATTTTTAAAAGTTTTTTCAAAGTTTTCAGTTAACCACATGGTCCTCAGATTTATTTATTTTATTTATTTTTTATTCTTTAATCCTTTATTGCAGTCCAATCTTTATCCCCCTCCCAGTTTCCCCTCCTATTGTTCCACATCCCATACCTCCTCCCCTTGTGTCCAAGAGGATGTCCCTATCTCCCTTCCCACACCCCACTTCATGGGCTCTCAAGTTTCTCCAGGGTAGGTGCATCTTCTCTCACTATGGCCACAGCAGGAAATCCTCTGATCTATATGTGTCAGGGGTCTCATATCTACTGATGTATGCTGCCTCGTTGGTGGCTCAGTATCTGAGAGAATTCAGGAGTCCAGGTTAGTTAAGACTGCTGGTTTTCCTATGAGGTGACACTCATCCTCAGTTTCTTCCTGCTTTTCCCTATTCTAGCATAGGGTTGCCAGCTTTTGTCCATTGGTTGTGTGTAAGTATATGCATTTGACCCTTTCCACTGCTTTTTGGGCCTCGTGGGGGCAGTCATGCTAGGATCATGTTTGTAAGCACGCCATAGCACCAGTAATAGGGTAAAGCCTTGGGGCTTCCCCTTGAGCTGGATCCTACTTTGGGCCTGTCACTGGACCTACTTTTCCTTGGGCTCTTCTCCATTTTTCTTCCTGCAGTTCTCTCAGACAATTGACCCAGTAACAACTCTGGGTCAGAGTATTTCATTGTGGGATGGTAATTCCATCCCTCTACTTGATGTCCTGTCTTTCTACTCAAGATGGACTCTACAAGTTCCTTCTCACTTTTATAGTCCATTTCATTTTAGATCTCTCCTTTTGAGTTCTGATAGTCTCTCATTTCCCAGATCATGGGAACATTTTAGAGGGTTCCCCAGCCCCACATCCCATCTCCCAGGGTTGCCTGTTTCCATTCTTCCTGCTGGCCCATAGGGCTTCTGTCCTCATTTCCCCTCCATCTTTCCCTTACTTATCCTCTTTCCCACCCAGGTTCCTACCTTCCTCTGAACCCTGTGATTGCTTTCTTTTACATCCTAAATGTGATTGAGGCATCCTCACTTGGGCCCTCTGGCTTGTTAACCCTCTTGAGTTCTGTGGATTATATCCTGAGTATTCTGAAAATTTTGGCTAATATTCAATTATTAGTGAGTACTTATCATGGATGTCCTTTCAGATCTGAGTTACCTCACTCTGGATAATATTTTCTATGCCCTTCCATTTTCCTGTAAACTCAGGATATACTCATTCCTAACACCTGAGTAGTATTCTATTGTGTAAATGAGCCACATTTTCTGCACCTATTATTCTGTTGTGGTACATCTGGGTTTTTTTCCAGCTTCTGGCTATCACAAATAAGGCTACAATGAACTAGTGGAACACATGTCCTTGTTTCATGGTGGGGCATCTTTTAGGAATATTACCAAGAGTGACGTAGCTTAGTCTTCAGGTCAATCTATTTCCAATTTACTGAGGAACCTCCAGATTGATTTCCTGAGTTGTCCTACCAGTTTACAATTCCACCAGTAATAGAGGAGTGTTTTGTCTTTCTCCACATCCTCACCAATATGTGTGGTCCCCTGGTGTTTTGGTCTAAGCAGTTCTGATTGGTGAAGGGTGGAATCTCAAGGTCGTTTTGATTTTCATTTCTCTGATCAATAAGGACTTTGAATACTTCTTTAGGTGCTTCTCAGCCACTCAAAATTCCTCTGTTGTGAATTCACAGTTTAGTTCTATACACAATTTTTTGATTGTTTTTTTTCTTTTGTTGATGGTTAGCTTCTTGACTTGTTAATATATTTTGGAATATTTGGAATATTTGGAAATTGTTCTTAAGTTCCCTTTCTTGGTTTTGTCTTTGTATGGTTTAGGTATCAGTGTAAATGTGTCTTCATAGAACAAATTACAAAAAATTAGGTAATGCATTTTTCTGTTTCTATTTTGTGGAATAGTTGAGCAGTATTGTTATTAGGTCTTCTTTGAAGGTCTGACAGAATTCTGCTGTAATAATAATCTGGCCCTGTGTTTTATTTTTGGTTGGGAGACTTTTAATGACTGCTTATATTTCCTTAATGGCTATAGGTCTGTTTATATGGTTAATCTGATCCTGATTTAACTTTGGTACCTGGTATATGTCTAGAAAATCATCCATTTCATCCAGATTTTCCAGTTTTGTTGAGTATAGGCTTTTGTAGTAGGATCTGATATTTTTTTTTAATTTCCCCAGTTTCTGTTGTTATGTCTCCCTTTCCATTTCTGATTTCGTTAGTTTGAATGCTGTCTCTCTGCTCTTTAGTCAGGTTGGCTAATGGTTTACCTATCTTGTTGATTTTCTGAAAGAACGAAGCCCTAATTTTTTTTGGATTCTTTGTATAGTTCTCTTTGATTCTACTTGGCTGATTTCAACACTTAGTTTGATTATTTCCTGTCATGTATTCCTCTTGAGTGTATTGGTTTCTTTTGGTTCTAGAGCTTTCAAATGTGGTGCTAATCTGCTTGTGTAGGACCTCTTCAATTTTTCTGTGAAGACACTCAGAGCTATTGGTTTTTCTCTTACCACTGCTTTCGTTTTATCCCATAAGTTTGGGTTTACTGTGCCTTCATTTTTGTTAAATTGTAGAAAATATTTTATATTTTATTTATTTGTTCCATTTCCATGTGATTATTGATTAGTTCACCTTCTGTGAGTATGTGGGATTTCAGTTGTTTTTGTTGTTATTGAAGACCAACCTTCATCTATGGTGATCTAATAGAATGCATGGGATTAATTCAATAATCTTATATCTATTGACACATATTTTTTGTCTGATTAGATAATAAGTTTTGGAGAAAGTATTTTGAGGTGCTGAGAAGAAGGTATATTCTTTATTTAAGGGTGAAATGTTTGAACATGTCTGTTAAACATAACTTTTGATTTATAACTTTTGTTAGTGTCACTGTTTCTGTGTTACTTTCTGTTTCCATGATCAGTTCACTTCTGAGACTTGGATGTTGAAGTCTCACACTATTATTGTGTGTAGTTAAATGTGTGCTCTGTGATTTAGTAAGATTTCTTTGACAATTGTAGGTGCCCTTGCACAGATATTCAGGATTGAGATTTCATCTTGATGGGTTTTTTCCTTTGAGGAGTTTAAAGTATCATTCCCCATCATTTTTGATACCTTTGGTTGAAAGTCTATTTTATTAAATATTAGAATGGTTACTTCATCTGGTTTTTCAGCAACATTTGCTTAGAAGATGTTTTTTAGCCTTTTACTCTGGGGTAGAGCTGTCTTTGTAACTGAGGTTTGTTTCCTATATGCAACAAAATGCTGTCCCTCAACAGAGGAATGGATACAGAAATTGTGGTACATCTATACAATGGAGTACTACTCAGCTTTTAAAAACAATGAAGTTATGAAATTCTTAGAGAAATGGATGGATCTGGAGAATATCATCCTGAGTGAGGTAACCCAATCACAAAAGAACACACATGGTATGCACTCTCTGATATGTGGTTATTAGCCCAGGAGATCGGAATACACGAAGTACAAACCACAAGAAACTCAAGAAAAAGTAATATCAAAATGTGGACATTTCTTTCCTTCTTAAAAGGGGGAACAAAATACCCACGCAAGGAGTTGCAGAGACTAACTATGGAGCAGAGACTGAAGGAAGAGCACTCCAGCCTGACATAGCTGTCTCCTGAGAGACTCTGACAGTACCTGACTAGTACCGAAGTAGAGGCTCACAGGCATCCATTGAACTGAGTACAGGGTCCCCATTGAAGAAGTCAGAGAAAGAACCAATGGAGTTGAAGGGTTTGCAGCCTCTTGGGACAAACAACAATATGGACTGACCAATGCCCTCAGAGCTCCCAGGGACTCAACCACCAACCAAGGACTACACATGGTGGGACTGATTGTTCTGGCAACATATGTATAGTAAAGGATTGCAAATTCAGTCATCAATAAGAGGAGAGGCCCTTGGCCCTGTGAAGGTTCTGTGCCCCAATGTAGGGGAATGACAGGGCTGATAAGTGGGAGAGGGTGGGGTGGCAGACATGGGGAGGGGAGTGGCAACAGGGGTTTGTTCTAGTTGTTTTTGTTTGTTCATTAAAAATAAAGAAAAAAAGAAAAAATTAAAAAAAAATGCTGGGTCCTAGGTACATATCCAATCTTTTAGCCTAGGTCTTCTTATTGGGGAATTGAGTCCATTGATGTTGAGAGATATTAAGGACCAATGATTGTTGCTTCCTGTTATTTTTCTTGTAATTGGTGGAATTATATTTATGTGGTTCTACTTTTGGGTTTTGAGAAGATGAATTTTTTTGGTATTTCTTGGGTGTAGTTTTCCTCCTCGTGTAGGCTTTTAACTTTTACTATCCTCAGTAGAGCTCATTTAGTGGTATAATTTTGTTTAAATTTTGTTTTGTCATGAAATATCTTGGTTTTTTTTCATCTATGGTAATTGAGAGTTTTGCTGGGTTTAGCAGCCTTGGCTGGCAAATGTGTTCTGTTAGGGTCTGTATGACATCTGCCCAAGACCTTCTGGCTTTTAGGGTCTTAGTTGGGAAGTCTGGTATAATTCTGATAGGTCTGGATTTATGTTATTTGACCCTTTTCCCTTACCACTTTTAATAAACGTCTTTGCTTCATGTGCTTAGTGTTTTGATTATTATATGATGTGAGAAATTTCTTTTCTGGTTCAATCTATTTGGTGTTCTATAGGTTTCATGTTCATGTATGGGAATCTTTCTTTAGATTAGTGAAGTTTTCTTCTATAATTTTGTTGACGATGTTTACTGGCCCTTTGAATTGGGAATCTTCACTCTCTTCTCTAACTATTATTTTTAGGTTGTTCTTCTCATTGTATCTTGAGTTAATTGAATGTTTTGGGTTAGTAACTTTTTGTACTTTGTACTTTCTTTGACTGTTATGTCAATGTCTTCTATGGTATGCCTGAGATTTTCTTTTCTTTTTTTTCTTTTTTCTTTTGTTTTTTTTCTTTTTAATGAACAAAAAAATAAAACAACAAGTTGCCTCCCCACTCCCCATCCCTGCCACCCCACCCTTTCCCATTTATTGGCCCTGTCATTTCCCTAAACTGGGTCACAGATACTTCTCAGGGCCAAGGGCCTCTCCTCCCATTGTATCAGTCAGGTACTGTCAGAGTCTCCCAGGAGACAGCTACGTCAGGCTGGAGTGCCCTTCCTTCAGTCTCTGCTCCATAGTTAGTCTCTGCAACTCCTTGCATAGGTATTTTGCTCCCCCTTTTAAGAAGGAATGAAATGTCCACATGTTGGTCTTTCGTTTTCTTGAGTTTCTTGTGGTTTGTGGATTGTACTTTGTGTATTCCAATCTCCTGGGCTAATAACCACTTATCAGAGAGTGCATACCATGTGTGTTCTTTTGTGATTGGGTTACCTCACTCAGGATGATATTCTCCAGGTCCATCCATTTCCCTAAGAATTTCATAACTTCATTGTTTTTAATAGCTGAGTAGTACTCCATTGTGTAGATGTACCACAATTTCTGTATCCATTCCTCTGTTGAGGGACATCTGGGTTGTTTCCAGTTTCTGACTATTTACTTTTCTATCTCTTGTACTCTGTTGATGATGCTTGAATCTGTGACTCCTGCTCTTTCCTAGTTTTTCCATCTCGAGGATTGTCTCCATTCATGATTTTTTTTATTGTTTCTATTTCTATTTTTAGAGCCTATATGATTCTGTTCAATTCTTTTCCCTGTTTTTTTTTATTTTGTGTGTGTGTGTGTGTGTGTGTGTGTGTGTGTGTGTGTGTTTTCCTGTATTTTTAAGGGATTTATGTATCCTCTTTAAGAGCTTGTACATGTTTACCTGTGTTCTCCTGTATTTTTTTATGTGAGTTATTTATGTCCTCCTTAATGTCTTCTATCATCTCCATGAGATGGAATTTTAGATTAGAATCTTGTTTTTCAGGTGTTCTAATACCCAAGGCTTGCTGTGATGGGAGAATGCTGCTCTGACGTGGCCAAGTGGCATTGGTTTCTGTTGCTTAATTTCTTGTGCTTGCCTCTCATAATTTGATTACCTCTGGTGTTATCTGGACATGCTTTGACTGGGGCCTGTCCCTCATGTGAGCCTGAAATATTCGTATTTTATTAAAGAATTTTCATTCACCTTATGATTTGATACCTGCCTCTATAGCATCACATCCTGTAAATTCTTTAACATTTCTTTTTCCAATTCTTCTTACTGATGTTTTCTCATATGACATTTAAAGCTTAGATATATACTAAGAAGAGGGGGTACTCACAATATTATAACTGTGTCTGAGACACAGCTTACCACCTCTCATACCATAAAAAAGCCACAAGGAGGAGTTCTTCAGGAATGGGTGAGAAACTTTCATGTGTATGTCTAATTATTATGAGGCCAGAATTAGCTTGGCACAACTCTGTAACATCAGGTAGACTACTTAAATTCTATGATCATATATACCTTTAAAGACACATATTAGGGAAGAATTGGAGCCACTGAGTGGGAGTGACTGACAGAAAGTCCTCCTTTTCTTCACCTATGGAAGCTTTTAGAGTAAAGCACACAAACCTTTAGGTAAGCGTAGAGGACGAGTGCCCACTATATTATGACTTTGGTGCAAGCCTTTATTTGTCATCTGCTCTTTATTTTGCTCCCTTCCAAATACATCAACTCATTCTTCCAACTCTCATATGTACTACTAAGATTTTCTTTTGGTACAATATTTAAGTTGTGGGGACAAAATGGTTAAAATGCATGCAGACACCCCAATGGCTTTGCATCAGGAAATTACACTGAATCGTAGGTTGGAAAGTTCTGCAGAAGAACTTTTGTCACTCTGTGTCCCACTGAACAATGATTGTAGACCTTGGCTCAGGTACACTGTGAGCTCCAAGAGAAAGAGCCAATCAGCAGGAAAGTCCTAGTCAACAGGAATAGAAGCTTTGGGCCAAAACATCTCACCCTTCCTGAGTCACCTCTACCTCCGTGTCTGATAATAGACCTAAGCACCTGTATCCTCTTTCTGTCTCATGTCTCTATCTTCATTATACACATCCCATTCTATATCTTCATCATTAAAATGTCCTTTCTCTGATTATCACAAAACAGACAAAAATTACTCAGCAGAGTTTTGTTCTCAATATAATATTTGTTCTTCAGTAATGTACAAGGTACTTCCTCTAAATTCTAAAATCATGAATAGATTTTGAAGGCACCTTATTGCCTTTGGTGAATCCCTACTACCCTGAATAAGGAGATATTTTTATTGTAAGGGCAAACAAGCTAATTCTTGGTATCAATATGACCCCATCTGTTTTTGCATAGTCCATGTGCTTATGGGTTGGAAGGTAGTAGATTATTAGAGGTCCACACAAGATTTGTCTTTTGAATATACTTGGTTGATTCACAGAAACAATACTTATAATATCATGCTAATATAAATGTTAAACAGACATCTCTGCAATTAAGGAACAGAAATTGTGCAGAAATGCTGCTGATGGGTTCTCCTGGGCAATCTTATCCTATGAAGATACTTTTAAAAGCTTACAGACTTGACTCGTGGCTGCTTTCAAGTCTTTCATCTGTGACAAGCTCAGTGATGTCACTAAGAGAGGTGTAGGAAGTCTTTGTGAATTTAGGCCAATGACTATGATCAACAGGAATGCTGGTGTGCACTCAGTAACAGTGCTGAAAGCTCAGCCTTCACTGAGACACAGACAATGCAGAGTCTCAGGTCTTCTTGAATATATGGATAAATACAGAACAGAGAAGTCATGTTTCCAAAGCACAGCAGAGTAATCCATCAGACAACTCCTAAGGTTTCAATAATTCCAACACTTAATAATACAGAAGTTTTGTCCTATCAGGTGTCACAGCTTTGGGCTAGTTTACTAGCTTGTCAATACAACTTGGAGTTTACCTCCTTTGGGTTCATATCTGAGCTGACCACTGGCCTGCCTGTAGCTTGCTTCTAATGCTTAGACCTTACCAGAGTTTTCTGGTGACAAACTTCTCTCTCATATTTGCTAAATCACTCCTGCTCACACAAAAGACTTCTAAATTAATATATTTTTTAAAAATAATGTTCCTTACACTTAGGGGATAAGAATGTGCAGACTTTTGTTTGTGAAATATGTGTTTATTTCTAGACATAGCATTCAAACTCCATCATTTTTTCTTTCATTGCTTCAGACATAAAATCTAGGAGATTTACAATACACAACATCTTTTTTTCCCACTGATCTCTATAATTTATAGAAAACACTGAACGTCATGAGAAGCTCTGAACACTCAATGGCTTTTGTAGCCCAAGTTTCCAAATGCACCTACAATCTTCCAAAGCAACACAACTGTGTGTATCATAGTAACACCTCGTTTTCCAACTACAACTTTCTGTTCTTTGACTTCTGTCACTAGGATAGACTGCATGAGCAATGAAAACTGAGTGATGAAAGGGTTCATTTTACAGTTTGTAGCTCATAATTTAGGAATGTCAAGTCATGAAACTCAAGCCACCTTTGCAATAGAGTTCATGTTCAAATGATAAATATTTATTTAATCTCAGGTTCATGCTCAGCCATTACATAGAAACGTTTTCATCGTCCTTCAATTTTCTTAGATCATTTTTGCTGAGTAAGTTTAATCTAGGTTGATAAAATTTCCAATGAGATGTCTTGTTATTCTGATGGGTTTGCCCTTGTTTGTAATTTGTGTAATTTTAGATTTTAAATTTTAGATTGTAATTTTCTGAATCTGCCTATTTAATGTTTAACTATAATATTGTATGTGGAGTTTTTTCTCATGCTACTTAATATTTTGTGTGTTATTTGCTCAGGGAGATTGAGGCAGTTTTGTTCTATGGTGTTGGTGA
>JADRCC010231357.1:0-29658 GCA_019843855.1 Hylomyscus alleni
CCCCCCCCCTGCTCGCCAACACACCCTCTCCTGCTTCCTGGCCCTGGTATTCCCATACACCAGGGTATAGAACCTTCACAGACAGTACCAAGAACCTGTCCTCCCATTGATGACTAGGCCATCCTCTGCTACATATGTAGCTAAAGCCATAAGTCTCACCACATGTACTCTTTGTTTGGTGGTTTAGTCCCTGGGAGCTCTGAGGGTACTAGTTAGTTCATATTGTTGTTTGTCATAAGGGGCTGCAAACCCTTCAGCTCCTTGGGACCTTTCTCTAGCTCCTTCATTGGGGACCCTGTGCTCAGTCCAATGGATGGCTGTGAGCCTCTACTTCTATATTAGTCCTGCACTTGCAGAGCCTCTCAGGAGACAGCTATTTCAGGTTCTTGTCAGCCAGCACTTGCTTCCATCCACAATAGTGTCTGGGTTTGGTGATTGAATATGGGAAGGATTCCCAGGTGGGACAGTCTCTGGACTGTCCTTCTTTCAGTCTCTGCTCCTTAGTTTGTCTCTGCAACTCCTTCCATGGGTATTTTGATCCCCCTCCTAAGAAGGATAGAAGTATCCACACTTAAGTCTTCCTTCTTCTTGAGTTTCTTGTGGTTTGTGGATTGTATTTTGTGTATTCCGATATTCTGGGCTAATATCCACTTATCAGAGAGTGTATACCATTTGTGTTCTTTTGTGATTGAGTTACCTCATTTAGGATGATATTCTGATATTCCAGATCTATCCATTTCCCTAAGAATTTCATAAATTCATTGTTTTTAATCCCTGAGTAGTACTCCATTGTCTAAATGTACCACATTTTCTGTATCCATTCCTCTGTTGAGAGACATCTGGGTTGTTTCCAGCTTCTGGCTATTATAAGTAAGGCTGCTATGAACATAGTGGAACATGTGTTCTTTTTACATGTTGGAGTATCTTCTGGGTATATGCCCAGGAATGGTATAGCTGGGTCCTCAGGTAGTACTATGTCCAGTTTCATGAGGAACCACCAAACTGATTTCCAGAGTAGTTGTATCAGCTTGCAATCCCACCACAAATGAAGGAGTGTTCCTCTTTCTCCACAACTTTGTCAGCATCTACTGTCACCTGAGTTTTTGATCTTAGCCATTCTGACTAGTGTGAGGTAGAATCTCAGGGTTGTTTTGATTTGCATTTCCCTGATGACTAAGGATGTTGACCATTTATTTAGGTCCTTCTCAGCCATTAGGTATTCCTCAGTTTAATAGCTCTATACCCCATTTTAATAGGGTTATTTGGTTCTCTGGAGTCTAACTTCTTGAGTTCTTTGTACATGTTGGATATTAGGACCTCCATATAAAATCAGATACACTGAAACTAGTAGAAAAAAAAAGTGGCAAAGAGCCTCGAGCACATGGACACAGGGGAAATTTTCCTGAACAGAACACCAATATCTTATGCTTTAAGATCTAAAATTGACAAGTGGGACCTCATAAAATTGCAAAGCTTCTGTAAGGCAAAGGACATTGTCAATAGAACAAAAGAGCAACCAACAGATTTGGAAAATATCTTTACCAATCCTATACTCGATAGAGGGCTAATATCCAATATATATCAAGAACTCAAGATTTCAATTTCTTATTCCCTCTTTCCCTGTTCCTCTTTCTTGGAAAATTTCTACTTTAAACCAAAAGAATAAGAATTTCCCCATCATCTTTTTTCTTTTTCTTATGTTTTCCATTTCGTACACTCTAGCTACCAAACCTAGCAATAAATTTCCTACTCTCATGGCTATCAAGCACTGTATATTTAAATTCTGAAGCTATATTATTGGCAATAACTCTTTATGTGCCCATGGAATGAAGAATCAGACTTTGAATGGAGCACAACTATGTCTCCCAATGAAGTTATTCTGATCTCTTTGGAAGATTAAGGGTCATATGGAAGAAAGAAACTATGAAAGTTCAAAGTAGCTTATGGGTTTAATAAAAACTAATAATTAATAATAATAAACAAATAATAAAAAGACAAATGCATTATGTATTGTAGTGTCGATGTATATTTTCTGAACTGTGTATGGATGTATGCACATTGGCACCTATAGACTGTGGGTGGTTAAATATCTATAATCAGTATATTTATTCACGTTTTAGTAATTTTGTTAAGGATATAAATGTCTTTGACTTATTCTAAAAGTAATTTTTCATATCATTTTCACATGTTCACATTTTCCTGAATGGCTATGTACAAATAAATTTTTAAACATTATTTATTTTATATAGTTATTATTAAATATTATACAGAGAGACATTTCACAATCTTGAAATCTGAAGCCTGCAAGAACATTTACATTCATATAACAGACAGGTAATTGTAGTCAGTAGACCTTCAGTAGGTCATTTAACATTTCTAGAATTGAAATTCCTGACCTATAGAACAAACAAAAAAGAAAAGAAAAAAGAAAATATTCAAGTGAGCCTCACTAGCCATGGGCTTTATTTCCTTTCTCTAATAGTCCCGTTGTTTGTGTAGTGCTCTCTTTGTGTCTCACAGCAGTCACCAGATGCCCCCTGGCACTTGATACCCAAACTTTCAATCATCTTCATATTTTTCTTCTCTATCTTCCTGTAGTCCTAGTGCAGTGGCTTGAGTGTGGTTTACCTCCTCTTAGTTCTCACTAAGCTTAGGTGGAAGTTTAATCCACAAAGTTCCATGCTTATGGTATAAAGACAAAAACAATCTTATGACCACATTTACAGGTGGGCTTTTAAAAAAATGATAAAGATTAAGTAAAGTCACTTGAGTGACTAATACTGATTGCTTCATAAGATGAAGGACAGAGACCAGATAGGAAGGCCAAGAAACACACATGTTGTCTCTTGTCATGTGATATTCTATGCCTCCTTGAGATGCTGCCAGGAAGAAGCAAGCACCAGATGAGTCTCCTAAAGCTGTGATACAAAGTAATCTTCTTTGCTTTATAAAATAGCCTACCTAAAGTATTTTATTACACTAACAAAAAGAAGCTAATATGCTCAGTGAAATGCTTTGCATATTCAGGTGCTACAAACTATCAAGTGTAATGAGAATGATGAACAGGAGGGAGAAGTCTCCAAAATACCTACTACAATGGGCTGAACTGTGAATCTCAAAGCATCATGGCAATCCTAACCCCTTGTACTTCAAAATTTTCTAGTGTAGAGAGAGGGTGATTATAGATGAAAGTAATTCTTAGAATGAGATCATTAGGGCGGCCCTAGTCTAATATGACAAATACTCTATGAACAGAGGTACTCTGGAAACACATGCTTAGGGCAAGAGGCAGTATGAAGAGGCAGGACTCACAGTGCTGTCTCCTACCTGCCCCCCAAACCCCTCTGAGAAACACCAGAGACTGTCAACATTCATTAGGAGATAACTGAGATCTGACACAGACTCCCTCCATAGCTCCTGTGAACCCCAATGGTGACCTCAATGTCCACATTAGAAATTGAGGATGATAGATCTCTGTAACTTAAGCTATTCTCTGGCTCTTGTGAGAATGCTAGTTTGCCATTCAGACATATCCAGCCTCACAGCCAAGACTCTCGGCTCCCTGAGACTTCTCCCTCTTCTTGTGACATCCCTTGCTTTGCTAAAGTTCACTCTCTTGCCAGTGTTGTCCTGTGCTATAACAATATGATTACAGATGCATGATATCAAGAAAGCTGATGTCAGAGGCTCTGGGGAGAATCACCCACATCTCCAGCTGACCTTGACACTCACTTGCAGTGTCACTCAGAAAATTCTATCAACTTTTCTAACCCTGTTTTCTTCATCTTTAAAACAAAGGTAACATAGAAAGCTCTTGGAAGAGTGCCTGGAAATTGAGAAGCATTGAGTGCACATGAGCTCTTATATCAACTTTTAGCCCTAAGTTGACATTTTTATCTGCACTATACTGTATTCTTCATGGATGCCTTTAACACACACCCTAGAGGATCATCCCAAGTCCTGACTTTTGTTTCCTTGATCTCCTGACTTCTAACGTCCTTTTCCTCCACACCATTTGAGCCATGGGTGGCCTGATCTCATACTAGCCTTTTGGTTTCTTAACACCAAAATGTGTTTCACCTCCAACTTCTACAGTAAAAATAAAAATCATAAACTCCAGTCACAGTTTGTTTTCTTGTATGTGCTTGGCATTTAAAAAAAAATCAAGTCATCTATTCTTACTAAAAATAGTCTCCATTCAACTGCTTTCACTAATAAAATTCTATAGCTTCCTATAAATTCTAGTCCACACCTGCCATCTTCAGTATTCATCAGTCCCTTCTTATCTTCAGTTTGTTTTTATACACACACACACACACACACACACACACACACACACATCTGTACTCAATGAAGTAAACAATTCCAGAGAGAATTATGAAGTCATTAAACTGTCTCAGAGAACTGAATATATTTTTAATACTTCCCTCCCTTCTGTTAGATTTCTACATAGCCATGAAATTGTTCCTCTTAAATGTGTTAGTAGGCATGCTCTCATAACCACTGGGTGTGAGAGCAGCTGTCTCTGGATACTGCTTCCCAATCCAGACCCTGGCTGTAAATACCAGAGTCAATAATGGATGTCTGTCTCAAGAAGAAAATGACCACTCTTCAAGCATAGCCTCTGTTCTCAGGGTCTTTTGGGTTTCCTAAGACCATCAGAACACCCTTAAAACTTGAATATTCTATGAGAAATGTCCATTAAAGCAAAGAAGTTGTTTTAGAAAATGTATATTCTTCCCATAGTATTAGAAACCACTGTTTCTTGTAGCTATCTTTCAGCCCTGCAATGAAGTCTTATTTTCTCCCCATAGACTCCTCCTGCTCTCCCTCCCATCTTCCCTTCCATCATTCCTCCCTTCTCATTTGTGTGTATTCACACATGCACAAGGAACATCATTAGTAAATTGGGAAAAGAAGCTTACAATTTACCTTGTAGTCTCACTTTTGTGGATGCTACTAAAATCATCCTTTCTTTTTCTGGAGGGCATTAATGTACTTGAAAGAAAGTTATGATTCCTGGGAGGGAAAGCTAAAACAAGTTAGATGAAAGAAGTTGCATATCAAGATACATTATATAAATGTATGAAAATGTCAATGAACGAAAACAAAAACCTAGTATTTAAAAGTAAAAGAAAACAAGAACAGAAAAAAAAAGTCCGATGCCATGAAAATATTTTCGGAACATCCTTTCTTGATTTTTTCCTGAAAACTGGTAATTTAATTACTAGAACATAAAACCATTGACTAGAAACTTCTAAAGACACCTCATCTCCCAATTCTCTGAAGAGTATCTTGTATCTGCCCAGAGAGTTTAGAGAGTTCTCTTACTAATTTTTGTATCTCAGCCTTCTCACAGCTCACTGATTTTACCCAGATCAAGAGAGACTTCTGTTCAGCAGCTCCCCCATGGGGCTACACATGCTGCCTCCCAGTGTGATGGCTTTATTCTTAGATCTTATAATCTCCCCATGGTGCAGATATTGCTGTAGCTGAAGTTTCCAAAAATCTAGAAGGTACCTCTACATGAGGCAGGCAAGGACTTCAGTTCACAGACTCAGATGTGCAAGTAAGCTCTATTTTCCCATGAGTCTACTTCTTTCCCAAGGTCCATTCTACAAAGGCCATCACAGTTATTCCACAAAACAAGCAGGAGCTCCACGTTCCTGAGGGTGCACCCTACCTTTCTGGTGAGAGGAACTTTTGCTCAGGACATTTTTTTTTTTTTTTTTGCTCAGGACAGTATTTCCTGAAACAGGCCTCATGGCACTACTCTCTCTTCATTAGTCTGTCTGTACTTTGTATTACTAAGAACCAAAAGCCATTTGGCCATCCATTTCCTCACTGGTTACAAACAACCAGACCCTCAGGTGGGAGAGGGGATGGTGATAGACTGGGCTTCTAGAACAAGACACAGGAAGATGACTGTTGATCTCAGTGTCATTGAGATTCTTGGGGAATAAGCATATTTCTGAGGCTTCTTTAAAATCCTTCTTTATCTCTGATTGTTTTAGTTCTTCTCACATGTCTCCCCACCCTATATTCCAAGTAGAGTGCAAGGAATATTCTGCCTATCTAGGAGCATAGTTCTTCCCAGGCAGGTCCCTCCTGCTCGGACTGACTTCTCTTCCGAGGTAGGAAGCACAGGACTTCCCCACTTCTATTCACTTATTGTTGGTATCCCATGAGAACTCCAAGTACCTTAAGGAGGGAAACACTCTTGTGCCTTCAAGGATAGACTTTGGAGTCAGTCTTCCTGGGTTCTAATCTCAGCCCTTCCACTTACTTGCTATGTAACTTTAGGCACACCCTCAACCTATCTGTAAAAGGAGGTAAATCTCTAAAAAGTCTTCCTCTTGAACCACATATTGGTACTTCCTTTTCAATGCATGAAATCAAAAGAAAAAAGAAAAATCTAATATGTCTGAAGAAAATATATAAAATAACTGTTATAGATGAGTTATTATGAATTTAAGATTAGCAGATGTATCTACAGGGCACAAGTCTTGCTATTTGTTTTATGAGATTTATCACTCCACTGTATATTTTTTCTTTTTGCCTTACTTTCTCACTGTCTCTTCCAAGTCACCTCATAATAAGGGCTTAAAAAAATCATCTTTTTCTCTACTAAATCTGTTATGAGATTTTGAGAAGTACTAGAGATTGTCATAGGCAAGTGAAGGTGTGTCAGTCTGTCTACATAATATACTTAAATTTAGTCAAGAATGGGAAATATGAAATTTAGAAATATTTTGTTGTGATTAACTTGTTAGAGCCCTGACTCTACCATTTACTATTTATGGAGTATCTGTAAAGGGGCGCACAGAGCAGTATTACACAATGGTATGCATTCTGCTGAGTAGACCATACAAGAACTTCACTCTTCCAATGTGTCCAACAGCATAATATCCAAATTCCACTGTTAGTTAAGTTCTCAAGTACTCTAGTTTTCAATGTGTGCCTCTTTTGTCTGCTTTCTCTGGGTCTCGTGCTTTAGCTATAGAAGCCAAAAGGTGCATTTATGATGGTACAGCTGTAATCCCACTACTGGATAGGATGAAGCAAGAGGTTCATGAATGTGAAGCCAGCTTGTGCTACACAGCAAGTTCAAGGCTAACCTGGACTATGTAGTAAGATTCTGTGCTAGCTAGATTTTATATCAATTCTGTACACACTAAAGTCTTCTGAGAAAAGAGAATCTCAATCGAGAAATGCCTCTATAAGACTGTAGGCAAATATGTAGGTCATGTTCTCAATTAATGATGGATGTTGGATAGCCAGGCCCATTGTAGGTGGAGTCTTGTGCTAGGCACGTGATCCTGAGTTGTATAAGAAGAAAGGCTGAGCATGTGATGGGGAACAAGCCAGTAAGCAATGTTCCTCTATACCTCTGCTCTAGTTCCTGCCTTGGGTTGCTGCCTTTAGTCTCTTCCCTGACTTCCTTTGATGGTGGACTCTGATGTGGACCTGTAAGCCAAAACAAACCCTTTCCTCAACAAATTGCTTTTGATCATGGTGTTTTGTTGCAACAATATACAGACCCTGCTACCACCACCCCAAAATCTACTACAGTAAAACATTCACAGGCCTAAATATAAATGTGGTAGCTCCCTGTTACATTTGATTTTGTGTCAATTACATGATTTATTTTCCATGATATCTAGCATTTCCTCTCATCTAAAATCTCATCATGTTCTGTTCAACTTGCTGGATCAAAAGGCCATGAACCTAACCTTGCTCCACTGGGAAGGCCCCCACTGTCACATTTCATTGAAGTCAGCCTGCACACTTTGCACACAGTCATCTCTTATCCCACCTCTATACTAACTCTTCTCTCTACCCATCTAAGCTTGCTCATAGTTAGAATGCATTACTGTATTAGAATGGGAAAAATTGGTTTTTATTCACGAGAATCAATTTATGACAATCTTAAATAAGGCTCTTTTTAATTGATGAGTCTACTGTAACTGCATACTGTGTAAGAAATACAATTAAACTAAGGCAATGCTGGTTATGACTTGTGTATAATGAAATGAAAACAGTATCATCATTAAACACCAAATAAAGCCATTGATTCCATGTATTATTCTGTCAGTTTTAATTGAATTGCAGTTCCCCTGTTTCAGTTCTTAATTACACAGTTCTCGAGAAATCTTTATTTTTTATATTTTATTATATGTGCAGAATAGGATAATGTCCTCTTCCTCCTTACCTTAGTGTCTAAAAATACAAGCCTACTGAGAACAGAAAAGTCTTTGTTAGTCTTAATTAAAGCAAAACACCTGCTTTCATCCTGCGAGCTGAATATGTAGCTGTACTGTGAGACAATTACCAAGAACAGGGACAATGGGGCTGCTTCCTGTTGCATGTCCCTCCCCTGACGTTAGGTCTCAGCCCTTTTCAGATTCTATCAGAGGAGGAAAACCTTGACATCACACTATCTGGCAAAGAAATTCCAAGAGGACTCTCAGACTGCTAATGAGCTTTAACTTTTCTAGACTGCCAGGTTTAGATAGTACAAAGCAAAATAGAAACTGCTAGACTTGGGGGTAGATGCTGTTAGCAGGATAGTAGTCAATCTGAAAAAATCCTTCCTTGTCAAATACTTAAAGGCAACAAAGGCTCTCTTTTCAGGTATGTGACACATGACTGAGATGCCACTATGTAGCTATAACCGAAGGGAGTAATACCTATTTGAACCAAGGAAAGGTGGCTGCAACAACTGGATTTCTATTGGTTCGCAAGAGAAACAAGAAACAGAAACCCTGCTCTTTTCTTTACTAATAACCATGGTAGTGTTTCTGCTCAATCCGTGTCATGTCATTTTATGCCAGCATAGTTTTATTTAGAGGATGTAAGCCAGAGGGGCCAGTTGTTCTTGTCTAGAATTATCAAATGGTGGAGAAATGTGCAAATTAATTACCTCAGACTTAAAATAAAGGCAAGTATTTGTATTTTTAGCCAAAACAGTACCCCAGCAATACCATAGCTGGTGAACAAACCTTGGAATTTAGAAGTAAGGATGACTTTGGATCCATTGTCAATATCCCAATGTCATTCAGTATGAAGGGAATAAAGACCAAAACATTGTTTTCATAGGCAGAGAGCCTCAGATGAACCAGGTCTCAGTCATAGTCAGTAGTTAATGCATAAAAGAGGATGCAGCTATCATTTGGACACTATACTAGGGTAGCAATGTAGGTCATCTCCTTCTGAGAACACTATATCCGATCCACTGAAGAGCTTAGTCCCATGGCTTGTCTGCCCTCTCTAACATTGCTCTTTGCCCTCTAGATAGCTGCAATCCTGTCTCCAGGAGCCACATTGACAGAAACACTGTCTTGGAGTGAGAAGAGGGGAGCGGTCACTCTTGTACTCACATTAGCCATGTCCAAGCTCATCTGCCAGCATTTCCCTGTGCAGTGCACTGCAAAGCATTATAATAAGCCTAACCCAATTCAGTCTCTTTTTAATTCCCAACTCATCTTTCAACAGAAGTGAACATGCAAAGGCAAATGTCCAAGATATAAGGAGAATATAGAGCAAGCAAGGGGAATAGAAACACTTTCTTATATGTTGTAGGCACTATTGGGTTTTATATCAGCTACCGCTTCGTTTTTACATCAGTTCCACATACATACTATGTGTCTGTGTATTACAAAATGTGAGTTTATATGATTCACAAGTAATATACACACTGTGTTATATAAGTAAAACTTTATATATAGGAAACAAATTATGTGACATGAACTGGACAAACAAGTGTTAAATGTCAATTCTAAGAGCTTGTCCTACATACTTTATAATATTCCTGACTCAGATTCAATTGTAATAGGTAGCTGGCAAGTATATAAATAATATTGATTTTCTATGTCCATTGTTGTAAACTATTCCTTTTACCAATGTAATATTTATTCCAAATCAATTCCCTCTAAATGTCTTTCATAACTATATTGTTTTTATTAATAAATTAAAAACACAGTATATTTGAACAGGGTGATTTTGGTCCCCACAATTTAACTGAGATTCAAAAAGATTATGATGGAGATAAAATTTGTGTGTACAAGAGGATCTCCTTCAGAAGGCTTCAGGAAATTATTCTTCCAATATTCAAAATGGAAAATCATAAAACATAGAAATTATAATAAATCCTTGGCATGGTTTCACATAAAGATGTCCTGCCAATGTTGTAATTAAGGAGAATAAGTTAGCTTATCAAATATAATTGAGAGACTATTGACCAAAGCAATGTTAGTCTAAGGAGAAGTCAATGAAATGAGGTTCAAACACATCTTACATTCTATTTCTCCTTGATATCCTTTGAAAAGAACATTCTCCTTCACTTTCCCTTGAGCAGAGAAAAATAGTTAAACAAAAACCTCCAAATGCATCTGGTGGAAAGGGCTAGTGATTAATAGAATGGGGGCATGGTGGTACTGGGGAACTTTCCAAAGCTAGGCAACAAAAGGAACCAAGTAAAGGGTCTCACTGTGCCTGTACTTGGACATCCATGCAACTGTACTACTGTGAAGACCTGGGTTCAGACCTCCAGAATCGACAAAAAGCCAGGCATAGTAATATGCATCTGTAATCCTCACATTTCTACAGCAAAGCTGAAGCTAGAGGCAGAAAATCACCAATTGGTAGGCAAAAGGCATGATATAAGCTAGAATGAATAACACCCCCCTCTCAAAAAAAGTAGAAGATGAGGACCAATACCTAAGGCTGATATTTGACTTTCACAAGTGCACCAGCACACAGACACACACACACACACACACACACACACACAAACACACACAGGGTGGGGAGAAGAGAGAGAAATATACAAATATTACAAAAATTAGGAAATAAGATAGCAGAGAAAAACCCCCATGAAATATATTCCTTATTTTCTTTTAAGACACAGATTTTCCTATTGCCCGCATTACTCCCTTACTGTAAATTAAGCATCATTCAAATAACTTATTAATGGACTGCTAGTGATCTAAGGTTACAGATAGTAGAGTTCAGGTTCTGTAACCGAAGGAGAGTACAAATAGTGTATGTACAGTCAAGCAAATCCATTTGGAGTACTATAGTAAAGGAATTTCAGTGCTGAAGGACTTGGAGCCAGTGAAATTTATGTAAAAGAAATCTGTCCCCTGGGCTGGGGTGGTTTATGTCTCAATATTGGAAGTTCAACATGTTTTTGCATCAGAAAAGTTATTCTTGGTGGTTGCCAGAGTAAATCCATGTTATCCTGCATGCTGCAGCAGCTCAGCTGAATCTAATTAGAACATCTCCAGATTTATGCAGCTTTCTGTATATTAAAGCCCCTACTCTTGAGAAATAAATATTTCTCCCTAGTCCTTTATTTTGCCCATCTCAGTGTTAATCAGATTAATATGGCATAAATTTTAACTACTGCTTTTATGATTCTGGGATGGGTGGTGAAATACATGTCTAAAATATCATGACTTTATAAATAGTGTCACTATGGGCTTCATATCCATTTCAGCCTATTGACCATCAATTTCAGACTTGGAAAAAGAGAAGCACTATGATTATATGCTTCTCCTGGCTTATTTTTCCTTGAGGTTTTCAAGGTGACCCATGCACTTGTGGGATTTTTAAGAACTCCTTGGTCTTGGTTTCTTTTCATAAAAACTTCAGTATATGCTATAGACAATTAAGCAAAAGAAAAAGAAAAGGTCAGTTTGTTTCTGCAACTTAGATACCCAGACTCAAGAAGAAGTGGGTGTTCTGCTAGATCAGCTTTAAAGCAGGGCCATCATCTTCCTTGGGTAACAAAGGACCAAGATATAATACTTCAAGTCACGACTTTATGTTAACCAGTCTTCTATATCAGAATATGCTAAATTTAAACAAATAAGTGATTTCCACATCAGTCTTATAACAACTCAGGGAGTTACCCATTAGCCTCAGGGGCCCAGGTTAGTTCATATCCTTGGTATTCCCATGGGGTTGCCATCTCTTTCAGTTCCTTCAGTCCTTCCCCTAACCCTTGCAAAGGAGTCCCCAACCTCAGTACAATGCTTGGCAGTGAGCACATTTAACATTTAAAAAAGGAAAAAGAAATTATCCTTTTCTTTGGCTACTAAAATAAGTAGAACATTTATTTATTTAAAAGAAGAAAAAAAAACTATGGTTGGGGTAGAAAGATGGCTCAGCAGTTAGGTGCACTTATTGCTCTTGCAAAGGTCCTGAGTTCAGTCCTGAACATCCATAGGGCAGCTCAGAATCATGTGTGAGTCCAGTTCCAGGGATACAATGTTCCTTTCCTAACTTCTGCAGGCCCCAGGCATGCAAATGGTGCACAGACATACATGCAGGCAAAATTCTCACACACATAAGTTAGAAATGAATAAATGTGTAAAAAACTATGGCCCACTATGAAAAGATTGTTATAAACATTTTTATCTTTCTAGTACTTAAGCAATTCTTGCAATTCTCAAAGTGCTGAGCCCAAGTCAACAAGGTCAGCATTATTTGGGAACTTCTTAAAATATTAATTCTCAAGCCTCTTCCCTGGCCTACAAAAGGGGAAATTTGGGGGCTGAGACTGGACTTGGCACTAATCTGTATCTAGCATGCCCCCCATGATGATGTGGTTCATGCTAAACACTGAGAAGCACTACTTTAAATCTTCCCTGGACTCTATTCACATGCTTTGCCTTCTGTCTCAGGACTATACAGAAGCACATATTTGTCCTCAAGGATGTGCAGGTACCTAGCAGACATGCTGAACATTGTGAGTACCCCCTTTTCCTTGGCATTCATTTTTTTCTTTTTTTCTTTTTTTTTTTTTAAAGATTTGTTTATTTATTATATGTAAGTACACTGTAGCTGTCTTCAGACGCACCAGAAGAGGGCGTCCAATCTCATTACGGGTGGTTGTGAGCCACCATGTGGTTGCTGGGATTTGAACTCACGACCCTCGGAAGAACAGTCGGTGTTCTTCCCCGCTGAGCCATCTCACCAGCCCGCATTCATTTTTTTCTATATTCGCAAGTAACTGATGCTTAGTGGCCAGTTAGTTGATGCTAATTCAAATGGCCAGAATTAACACTAAATGTTTCCTAAATTACTTGTTTAACTTTAAAAAGGAGTAACACTTCTTCCTATTTCAAAAACAAGCATTTGAGGCAATTTTTATTCAAGGGTGAAAGTGAATTTTTCATGTATTATTCATTTGGTACACTGATTTTGTAACCTCATTAAATAAAGTCATTGTTAATACTACAACTTTTGAGTCCAAGGAGAACATAGATAAAGAGAGAGACATATCTTTATTACATGACTATCCTAAACTGCTTCTCATTCTCAGTTTACTCATTCATTTGTTGGTCCATTTCATAAATACTCATAAAGTGCCTCTCATGTGTCAGGCAGTTTTCTGGTATGAAGGATCAGTTGGGAATGGGACAGAGACATTCCTCCTGTAGCTCTCATTGTAATAGAGAAAAATGCACTATATATGTATTAGAAAACCTTTCACAAAGGAAAGGATGGCATTGTTGAATAATTTTAACACAGAGACAGTCCATTCAAGAGTACAATGACTGAAAGGCCTATGTCGACCAAATACAATGCATGAGAAACAATTCCTAAAGAGACATGGAAACAAGTCCTCACCTGAGAGCTACCAAAACCAGCCTGTCACAATACACATCTTCCTAAGTCACTTGGCAGTTGGAGGTACTATCTTAGCTGTATGCCTTCATCCAAAGCACTCTATGATGAGAAGTAGTCTTGTAACTTGAAATGAGGACCTGTGCTCCCATTAGAACTGCAAGATGGTGCTGGTTTCCTTGGGGAGTACAATTCTAACAGCTGATCCTTGGATCCTGAGAGAGACAAGACAGAATAAACCCCAAGATTAGTTAGCTTTAAAGATGGTTCTCATGCATGTCAAACAGACAGAACAAACATCTCAAGGAGAAGAGGATGGAGGTTTTTTCTTTGTTTTCAGCAGGGAAAATTATAAGCCTTGTCTCTTTAATTTGCATTTGTCATTACAAAATGCTTAAGTTAAAGTAATGGGTAGTATTGCAGAGATTAGGAAAGGTTTTCATTTTACTATCAAATAAATGGGAAACCAATGAAGTTTCATGACACAATCTAATTTATGTCTTTAACAAGACAGTCCTCTTGGCACGATGATGGAGAAAACCATGCCATTTTCATAGCTATTCCTCCCCCAAATAAATAGTCTTAATGTAATCATGGAAAAAAATAAATCTGCAAACATGGTACAGAACCAGCCAGTAATGTCAAGTTCACATAAGGCCAGGACTAAGAACCTGCTACAAATTACAGTGCATTAAAGAGTTATGGCATATAAATATAATGTAGGAACAGAGATTGGATCCTAGTCCAGAAAAGTGGAAAGAACAGCTGGTGAAATGAACGTGGTCTGTAGTTTAATGAATATCACTGAATCAGGTTAATTTTCTGGTTTCCGTAATTGGGGATGTATGTAAGACATTAAAATTAGAAGAAGATTAGTAAGTGACGTAGGAAATTTCTGAGTGACTATTAAAATTTTCATAATCTAAAATAATGTCACTATTAAATTTTTTTAAAATTGTAAAAGGTAATTTGTAGAACCAGAGAACACTATGTTAGATCCAGATACAGAAAAAACAAACATGTTTTCTCACCAGTGAAACTATGAAGATGAAACTGATAAAAGGAGAACATGACTACTAGAGGATGAGAAGGGAAGTGGAAAAGGGGAGAGAAAGGTCAGATGGATCCATTATCACATGCAGCCTGATGAGAGGAAAGCCTCCAGAGTTCAGCATGCAGTACAGTAGAGTAAGCATTACACACACACACACACACACACACACACATGCACACACACACACACACACACACACGCACACACACTCCATATTATTTATTTTTTAAAAAGCAGAAAGAGGGGGTTTGAAGATTCCTAACAGAAAGACATAACATGCATTAGGAAATGGAAATACTAACTTCCATGATTAAATCATTACATGAGATTCGTGTATTGAACTCATCCACAAAGATGTTGTATTACCATGTGTCATTAAAAGTCATCATTTTAAAGCGAAACATGTCATTTAAAATTAAATCTTGGAGACTTTATAGAAAACAATTGTTTAATTGGCTGTATTCTGCATGAGTAGATAAAACTGATTCTAGAAGCCACAAGTTATTGGCAAAAATTCCCAGTGCTACAGTTGGGCTACATTGATATTTGTTATTGATCAGAGAGGCAACTGAGATTCCTCCATCAATACAAGCTTCTTCTATTGCCTTTGGCTGCCCTCCATAGTAAGATGGTAAGCCCCTATTGACAAACACACCACATTCTTTAGTTATGGGTCATAGAGAAATCTAGATCTGAGCTAGATGTTTCCTCCCCATAGGCTAACTTTGATAATACTGAAAGGTCCTATGTAAGTTGCTAGGGAAGAGAAGTCATTAATAGACATATGCAGATTCAAGCTTTGAGATTTATACTACCAACCTTCCAGTTCAAAGTGTTCCCACTGGTATAATAATGACGTAACTGTATCACAGATGACCAATCAGTTTCTGATTGAATCTGAGACCTGCTCCAGATAAGACAATTCCTGTGTTGTACTATAATCCTGGTTAAAAGCCCATGGTTAAAGAAGGAGTAGACAGTGTCCATTAAACTGCCTTGTAAACATTTATACTTATGATCCTTAATAAATGCTTGTCTCAGATTTGGCCAAGGATGGATTTCCCCCCCAGTAGAGAGCAGTTACTGCAGACTCATCAGTGGTCAAAGTGCTAAGCATAAGTGACAGTTGTAAGTGACTGTTTAATGTTCAGTCACAAATAAGACAATTATATATAGTACCCTCTAAGTCTCTGGGAACGTCATGGAATAGAAAGCACAAAGGATGTAAGAGCTGGAGGAGGAATGTTGAGTGTTGTCAGATTGGGGACATGGCATGACAATTGCATTCAAGAATTCATAACAACTCTAATTACGTGAACAAAACCTGCATGAGACTGGGCCAGTCAATAGTCCATCTTGGATGAAAGGGAGCTTACCAGGCCCTCTCTGAGGATTTAAAGATCTTTATTGTTTCCTGAGAGCAGTGGTAGATGCTCACAGGGCCTCCTTAACATGTATTGGCAGTTAATGATTACTAGCAGATGCTGACACATTTCCTTTAGATATATAGTTCCTAGCACACTTTGCATGCATTTTCTGATAACCCTCACACTCATAGTCATATAAGCAAACCTAATTAAGCTCTCTGTGTCATCAAAACATAAGCAAATTAAAAATAGTGAAAAGCCAGTTGGCAAGAGGAAGGGGATCACCAGGAATGTGAGGAGGATGTTTCTCTTGTGCAGAAGGCCTTGGTGACTGCTTGGTTAAGATCTACAAATCTGATGGACTTAAGAGTCTGTACCAAGGCTTTAATGTGTCAGTACAGGACATTACCATCTACCAAGCTGCCTAATTTGGTATCTATGATACTGCAAAGGGAATGCTCCCAGATCCCAAGAATACTCACATCTTCATCAGCTGGATGATTGCACAGTTTGTCAGTGCTGTAGCTGGCCTGACTTCCTATCCGTTTGACACAGTTCACCATCATATGATGATGCAGTCAGGATGCAAAGGAACTGATATCATGTATACAGGCATGCTTGACTGCTGGCAGAAGATCGTTGGAGATGAAGGAAGCAAGGCTTTTTTCAAGGGTGCATGGTCCAACATTCTCAGAGGCATGGGTGGTGCCTTTGTACTTGTCTTGTATGATGAGATCATGAAGTACACATAATTATGTCTTAGGTGATCTCTCCTAGAATAGGCATGTTGTATAATATACCATATCTTGATTATTCTGGACAGATTCTCTGGGCTTGTCTGGTTTATCAATGGCAACTATTTACCAGTTGAAAAGTGGGAAGCAATAATATTCATCTGACCAGTTTTCTCTTAAAGCCATTTCCATAATGACAATAATGATGGGACACAATTACATTTTTTATTTCAGTCACTCCTGATAATAAAAAATTGAACAAATAAAAATATCCAAAAAAAAGGATAGCAGTATGTTCTAGACCTGTCTGTCCTAAAAAGTGACAATGTAGCTCAACACTTTCATATTTTTAATTTATTTTATTTTATTTATTATATGCTATATAGTAATATTTATTTATTTTATTAAAGGAATTAATAAAATAAAAATTTTGAGATATTGCTATTCACAGGTCAAATTGGAAAGTTTAGAAATATCAGTAAATTCATGAAATAGATATATACAGGTAAGCAAGGAAACATAAAATAAGTATTTTCAGATGCTGCAAAAAAAGGCAAAAAATTAGTAAAGGTTTCTGAACCCTCAAAGTGTGAAAGCATCTGACACAGCACCTATTCTGGGGTAATAAGTAATGCCTTTCTTCATGTCAGGTATATATATCCATGTAGGACATTAAGTTGATATAATGATTAGTGGCACAAAGATGGAAAATGAAAAGAAATAGTTCAGTGATTATTAACCCTTCAGATGAAATGCATATAAAGTCATGCTTTATAACATTAAGAGGAAAAAAATTTCATGAGTTGCCTGTCACAGAAGCACAATGACCTAAGTTTAGATCCTCAGAATCCCATGTTAAAAACCAGATGTGATGGCATAAAGTTTTAACATGGGATTTTGCCATCAAAACTGGCATTTAACATGGGGTTCTGAGGATGTAAACTCTCAGGTCATTGTGCTTCTGTGGCAGGCAACTCATGAAATTAGTTCCTTTTTAATGGTATAAGGTAATAAATCACAGAATCAAAAATGTTTAAGTTTTAGAAAGTTATGCAGAATAAAAAATATTTAAAAACAAACAAACAAAGAAGCAGGTGGCCTAATCAAGCTACTAATTTAAACCAGTAGTTATTCTATAATGATGCATTGTTAGCACTGAAGGCTGATTTGGGTTATGTATTCCATAGAATACAGACATAACTGGGTGGGACAGGAAAGGTAGCTACCAGGTAATCATGTTTTTATCCTTGAACTTTCCAGTGTCTCCAGTAGTCAAAATGAACTTGTAATTAGGGAAAAGAAGTCTAACAACTAAATGAAGAGTCAGAAATTAGGGTAGACTGCTTCGTTTTCTTTCTCCAAATTCCATCTGATAAAGTGAAAAGCTTTCTTATTTACGGTACAGAAGTACAAAATGTTCTCGTTTATTGCCAAAGTATCCACTGTGTTAGTCATTCCTACAAGAGTTAATCTCCTGCTCAGGGGGCTCCTCTACTGTACAGAGTATAGATTATGAAACTCACATTTGGTTTTCAGTCTTAACACTAGGGATTTTGTAAAGTAGCCAGAGTGAAAAATCTTCACCCTGGCTTTGGGAAACAGTCTTTCTAGAGAGCATATTTATTTTTGTTAAACAAAGAATGAGCAGATATTTCATTTTTTTCTCTATCTAAAATATCCACTCTGAAAATTCAGCCTCAACAAGAAGAGGCTCTAAGAGCAGTGTTTTAAGAATCGTTTAAAGTTATAAGCCTGTGTGACCATGCATAAAAACTCCTAAAAACTGTGACCATCCAAGAGTTTCTCTCTGAATGAGTCTTTTATTCCAGTGAGTTGGCACCATGAAAGGCATCCTGTATTGTTCTGACATCACACTAGGGTGCAGACACAATCCTGTTGACATCAATACAATACATAACAATGTGGTTTTTGTATCCTCTCTAGGTGTTCTGAAAAGACCCCATTGGTAGAAATCCTTTTTAAAAAATAATTGCAGGGAAATCCTTGTAATGAATAGAGCAGAAAAGCGGTTCAGCTTCCTAGGAAAAATGGGAGACTCCTAAGAAATGTGATGGTGACATGAAGCACATATATAGAAGTTTCCAAAGAGAATGTACAAAAACACTTTCCCTTGTTACAATGTTAATTATGCAAATCCCATATATCTAAGTATACTATAATAACATATCTAAGCCAGTGTAGAATACTGATCATCATAAACTTTAGCAAATCAAGACTTCATTTTTATGTAGACACAGTTTGTTCTATCACTCAACTGTGTTCCAATGCCTTCTGGTCTTGATCAAAATCATTTTTAGTTGAATTCTTACAAATGTGTCTTCATGGTCCCACTATCAATTCCAGAAACTGAAAAGCAAGTATTAGCAGCTGCAGGTGTGGTTGGCATTATAGACCATGTGTGACTGAAGGAAGCCAGTGGGAAAGGAGATACAAAATGTGAGCCCCTAGGGGTCCTGGATGCTGATTATTCAAGTATACAAGATCTCACAGCCTTGTTATGCACAGCTTGACTCAGGAAACAGAGGCACAATGGAAGCTACTCAGCAAAATCAGTTCCTCTCAGGAATGAATGTTAGCCCACTAAGACCCTCACTGCACACAACAGCAGCTCCTAATATCAAGCCATACTGTGCTCAAGTATCCATCTGAAATATTTTGGTTTGTTCGTGCTGGACTTGATCTCTGGTGTCAATGTATCCATATACATAATATCCACATTATACTGATACTTTCCAAAAATTTGTGGATCACCCAAAACAAAGGCTTTAGTCATAATATGCCATTCCTAAAATACTGTGTAGGGTGAATTTAAAATTCACCTAGAATTTTAACTAAAAATATATAAATACTAAATACCATAAAATACATATTTTTAGATGCGCAATTCAGTGGCATTAATTACATTCACATTGGTGGGTAGACGTCATCACCATCTATCACCAGAACTATCTCATCTTCCTAACCAGAAACCCCACACCAATTTAAAAGCCATTTCCATAGTAAGAGACTCTAAGCACAGGAAAAATATCAAGAGTAAAAATAAAATGAACTTAACAAAAATTATGTTAAAGATAGAATAAAGGGAAAGGTTTTCATAATGTATTCCCCAAACTATCTTGTAATAACCTCTTATGTGACCTTTTTGTTTATATTTGTATAAAGTGCTTACACTAGCTATTTATTATTATCTATTTCCATTTAACTCCTTTACAGTAGGAAAATAGTCATTACCACATATTATGAGTTTTTTAATTTTTTTATATTTTAAATCATTTTACAAACAAGTTACAAGAAAATAAAGGCATAGGTAATGAAAAACTTAACCTTTTGTAAGAAATTAATTTTGGAGCACATAATAAAAGATGAACACTGTCACATAACCTTCCATAAGTCTTCCCATAGAATCTGATTCATTGAAGTCCTCCCCAAAATGTAAACATGTAAACATGCATTTCCACACATGCTCACTCATCGGTTCTTCATTGTGAGGTCATTCACAGGATTTGAACACATATAAATTCACTCTCTAATACTGCTTCTAATATCAATTTCACAGCCATTATATTCTGATTTAACTGTGGGATGGCAACCCCATCTCCCTGAGATGAATTCAACTTGATCATGATAAATGATGTTTTTGACCATCTTTTAACTGTATTCACAAGTATTTTTACTAAGAGGTAGTTTTGTAATTATGTTCATCAGGGATACTCTCCTGTAAGTTTCTTTTATGGTTGTGTCCTTATGTGAGTTTGAGAAAGAAGAGTAATAATATATAATGTAATGAGGGGTAAGATATTAGCAATTAAGGAAGTAAGTGGAAAGGACATGAACTGTATAAGACTCGATGTTATTATTAGAGCAACAGATAAAAATAAAGAATAGTCACATGAATAGAAAGGGGCAGTTGGGATATTCTTAGGGTATTCACAATGTAAAGATTATTCAGTCTATAGGAATGTATAGCGGCCAAGTTCAAAAATAAGAGGAGAAAAGAGATGACAGAAGAATACAATGAATAGGGATAAGAGAGAAATGTATGCAATAGAGATAAGAGCTATAGTAGAGAAAATAAAATACATGCAGAAACAGAGCAATAAAGAGAGAAAATAGAATAGATGCAAAAACAGAGCAGTAAAAATGTAGACAATGAAAAACTTCAAATAAAATAGTTGAGACATGTACTCATGAGTAAGTATTAAAAGTAAAAGCCAAAGTGACAAAAAAAATAAATAAATAAGAAGTCATAAAGTATTAGTCAATAGTTCTTCCTTTCTAGGATAGGTGCTGGGTGTCACCCCCATTCCCATCCACTGCAGCCATCAGTCTTAGTTACTTTTCTGTTTTTGGAGATGGGGAGCACCATGACCAAAACCAACTTAGTGAGCAATGTGTTTACTTTGGCTTACAACTCTCAGGTCACACTCATCCCTGAGGAAAGTCAAGATAGAAACTGAAGCAGAGGCCCCAGGATATTGCTCACTGGTTTGCTCCCCATGCCTTGCTCAGCCTGATTTCTTTTTCTTTTTATATTTTAATCTTTCTTTACAGTCCAGTCTTTATCCCCATTCCAGTCTGCCCTCTGACTGTTCCACATCCCATACCTCCTCCCCTCATCTCCAAGAGGATGTCCCCACTCCCCAATCCCCACCCCACCAGACATCCCTACTTTCTAGGGCCTCAAGTCTCTTAAGGGTTAGGTGCATCTTATCTTACTGAGTCAAGATCCAGCAGTCCTCTGCTGTATATGTGTTGGGGATTCATGTCAGCTGCTGAATGCTGCCTGGTTGGTGGCTCACTGTCTGAGAGATCCAGGTTAGTTGAAACTATAGGCTTACCTTCCTCTTCAGCTTCTTCCAGCTTTTCCCTAATTTAACCACAGGGTTCACCAGCTACTGTACATAGATTGGGTGTAAATATCTTCATCTGACTCTTTGAGCTGCTTGTTGGGCCCTTTGGAGGGCAGTTGTGATAGGCTCCTGTTTATAAATACATCATAGTATCAGTAATAGCATCAGACCTTGGAGCCTCCCATTGAGCTGGATCCCAATTTAGCCTGGTCACTAGAACTCCTTTCCCTCAGGTTCTACTCCATTTTTGACCCTGCAGTTTCTTCAGACAAGAACAGTTCTGGGTTAGAGGTTTTAACTGTGGGATGGCAGTCCCATCTCTCCACTTGATGCCCTATCTTTCTACTGGAGGTGAATTCTGTAAGTTTCCTCTCCCCACTCTAGGGCATTTCATCTAAAGTCCTCCCTTTGAGTCCTGAGAGTCTCTCACCTCCCAAGTCTCTGGTACATTCTAGAGGGCCTCCCCACCTCCTACCTCCTGAGGTTGCCCATTTCCATTCTTTCTGCTAGACCTCAGGGATTCAGTCCTCCCCCTCCCCCAAGTCTAATTTCTTATACACCCTATAGCCACCTGCCTAGGGAGTAACACCACCCATGATGAGTGTGGCCTTCCCACATCAATCATTAATCAAGAAAATACCCAACATGCTTGCCCACCAATATGATGAGGACATTTTCTTAATTGAGGTCTTCTCTTCTTAAATGACTCTAGCTTATGTCAACTTGATGAATAACTAGCCAGCACACCATCTGATGGAGCAAACTGTACTGATGTGTGATGATACTGCTGTTGGTATCATCCATGGAATTATGATATACCAGTTCGACCATTAAGCGATATCTCAATGAAGATCAAACAGCTATTTGTTGAATTAAGTTTCTGAGCAGACATCATCAGAGGGTTAGATTCCTTTCAGAATATTCACTATGACATGGGGCTCCAAACTATTTGATCCCACACATACTCATATGGTTTTTACCATGTGTTAGATAGTCACACTACTAGACAAATTTTTATCTATGTATGTCAGCCCCAACTCTGGTTTTACTGCTATGTGGTATCCTTAAATATAAGTTTGGGGGGAATATCCAGTTGGAAACAATTGATAAAACTACCATAGTAATCAGCTTATACATCCTTGGTGTACATATGCTTTATCTATAAATATTTTTTAAAGATGAACAAATAAATGTGTTTTAAACAGTGATCTTTCAAAATCACCATGCAGCATTTTAAACCATACATCATTTTAAACTCATTAACAAATTATGAGAATATCCATTTCCTCAAATTCTTTATCACACATTCTAATTATTTATATCTTTTCCCAATATAACCATTACTTTTTAAGTCCCATGCAATATTTCTGTAAAATCATTTTTTTCCAGCCTTGCTCTCTAATTCCTTCAATATACCTTTACAAACCATGGTTTACAGACCTTTCACTGGTCCAAATTGCCTCCTGAAGATGTTTCAGTCTATCAGTATCTCTCTTAAAATATATTCCCCAAAACTTATTTCAATGGTACAAGTGTGCTTTGACCTTCCATGTGTCTTTTACCCATCTTGTCCTGAGTTGCTTGATCTTCATGTTTCATAAATCACTGTTCTCATTAAAAAGCTAATGAAAGACAGGAGTCCTTTGTCCTAATGAAAGCATTAATACATTCATTGTGTGCACAGTTTTGTGGATCAAAGAATCATTGTTAATCATTTATTAATGCACATCAAATCACATTTATATTTTAGTGCTGATGTCATGTTGTTGACTCACATTGAGTTTGCAATCAACTAAACCTCAGGCCTTATTTGTATTAAATTCTGGGAACAACATCCTTATCAGCCTGTAGTTTAATATTTTTTAGTCTAGATGCTAAGCATTTCATTGTACTCTTAACACTTCAACTTTTGAGTTTCTATTCATCAGCCCACTTAGCTATTTATGAACTCTAAGTCTGCAGCCGCCTAATTTATGAATGGCTCCATTCATATCAATAAGAATGTTTTAAATAATAATACAACATACCTTTGTAGAGCATATCTACAGATATTCACTACTTTTTCTTTTTTCTTTTTAAAATATTTTTTATTTTTATTTTTTAAATATAGATTCTTTTCTTATATATCCTGATTACAGTTTATTTCCATGGTACATGTGTGCTTTGACCTTCCATGTGTCTTTTACCCATCTTGTCCTCCCTCTGCTCATCTCAGTACCTCCTCCTCTCCCCTTAACTCTGAATCAACTCTTTTTCTGTCCTTCTTTACAGAGAAACAGACTTCTAGGAGATAACAACTAAATATGACATAATAAATACAATAATGATGATGATGAAACTGCCACATTAAGACTAGACAACGCAATCCAACACAAGAAAAAGAGTCCTAAGCACAGGCACAAGAATCAGACATCTACTAGTTCACACTCTTAGAAACCCCATAATAATACTAAACTGTATGCAGAGGACTTGCTACAAGCCTCTGTTTGCTTCAATCTTGCTGCTTCCATCTTTGTGAGTTCATCTGAGCCTTGTTCAGTAGTTCAGTGGATCTTGTTCTTCTAATGGCCTCCATTCCCTCTGGCTCTTCTTACACTCTTTCCATATCCTTCTCCACAAGGTTACCTGAGCTCTGAAAGAGGGAATTAATGGAGACAGCACATTTAGAGCTGTGTGTTTCAAGTTTTGTTGCTCTGTATAATGAGGCTCTGATTTATAACAGAATATCATTTAGGAGTCATTTATTGCTACTTTTTTTTTTTAAGACTAAGAATATTTGGTTTTGCTCTAGGTCTTTGGGCTACCTAGTCTTTGGTTCTTAGTCACCCAAACAGTGTCAAATATAGGTTTCATCTTGTGGAGTAGACCTTAAGTCAAGTCAGATGCTGATTGGCTACTCCCCTAAGTTTTGTGCCACATCATTGCCTTAGAATATTTTGCAGGCAGGATATATTGTAGGTCAAAAGTTTTCAGGCTGGATTAGAGTTTATATTTCTACTCCCCTAAGTTCTGTGCCACACCATTGCACTATTAGAATACTTTGTAGGCAGGACATATTGTAGGTCAGAAGTTTTCAGGATGGATTAGAGTTTATGTTCTCTTTTGGTAGCCTACATAATTCATTCCCACATAAATGGCATTAGAATATAGGTGTGAAGGCTCTATGTAGGCTCCAGCTTAACTTCTCCATGTCAATGAGTTGTATTGGTGTTGTCCTCTGCAATGAAGCTCCACTGTCAGCTTATGGAGACCAACCCATTATCTTGGTAACAGTATGGATTGTTTAGGGATTTCTATGAGATCCCCTTGGTAAACAGCTGAACTGAGTGTAACCCCAGTGCCTGTATTGGAAAACTCATTTGGTGTCAGGAGATGGCCAGTTCTAACTCTGTCACCCTATTATAGGAAGATCTCATTTAGATTACGTTTATACATTTTAGAGTTTCCACTGTACAAGATTACCATACTATTTCTCAAATACTCCTCAATTCTAGCTGTCCCTCCCTATATTCCCTTCCTCAACCCTATTTACACTTTCCATCTCCATGTGATCCTCCCTTTTGTCCCTACCAATGCCCAGTCCATCCATAATATCTAGTCTACTCCTCCCGGAGATATCCATATGCTCGCCCCAAAACTTCCACTATACCTAACCTATCTGGGTCTATAGATTGTATCCTAATGATCATTAATTTAATACATAATATCCATTATAATTTAATTCACAATATATTTAACTTTCTGAATCTGAGTTCCATCACTCAGGATGATTTTTGTCTACTTCCATCCATTTGCCTGCAAGTTTCATGATGTCATTTTTTAACAGCTGAGCATTATTCCATTGTGTAAAGATACCATGGTTTCTTTATCTATTTTTCTGTTTAGGGATATAAAGGTTGTTTGAAATGTCTGCCTATTCTGAAAAGAGCAGCAATAAACATAGTTGTGCAAGTTCTAACAGATGAAAGACGGACTCTCAAAGTAGTTTTGATTTATATTTTTTCTGATGGCTAAGGATGTTGAACATTTCTTTAAGCATTTTCAGACATTTGAGATTCTTCTATAGAGAATTCTGTTTAAATCTATACTCCATTTTTAAATTGGATTATTTTGAGCTTTTTTATATCTAGCTCCCTGAATTCTTTATATATTTTGGATATTAGCCCTCTATCAAATGTAGAGGGCTAATAAAAAATATATTTTCCCATTCTGTAGGCTGCTGCTTTATGCAAATTACCTTATCCTTTGCCTTACAGAAGCTTTTCAGTTTCATGTGGTCATATTTATTAATTGTTGATCTTAGTGCCTGTGCTATTGATATTCTCTTCACAAAGTCTTTGTGCAAATGTGTTCAAGGGTATCTCCCACATTCTTTTCTATCAGGTGCACTGTACCTGGTTTTATGATGCAGTCTTTGATCCATTTGGATGTGAGTTTTGTGCAAGGTGTTAAGTATAGAGCAAGTAGGATTCTTCTACATTCAGCCATCCAGTTTGAACAAGACCATTTGTTGAAAATGTTGTCTTTTGTTCAGGGTATATTTCCTGATTTTTTTTTATCAAACATCAGGTGTTCATGGGTGTATAGACCTATGTTCGGGTTTTCAAATCAATTCCACTGATAAATGTTTCTGTTTCTATGTCAATACAATGTGATTTTTAGTAATACAACTCTGCAGTACAACTTATAACAGTGACAATGATACCTCCAGCAGGATTTGTGGTTGGTTTGTTTGTTTTATTGTTCAGGATAGTTTTAGATTTTCTGGGATTTTTGATTTTCCATATGAAGTTGAGAATTGTTCTTTCAAGGTCTGTAAGGAATTGTGTTGGAATTATGATTGGGGGACTGCATTGCATCAGTAAATTGCTTTTGGTAGGATTCTTGTTTTTACCATGTTAATTCTACTGATCCATGACTATGGGAGATCTTTCTCTCTGATACCTTTTTAAATTCATTCCTTTAAAAACTTGAAGTGTTTATCTTACAAGTCTTTTCACTGGCTTTGCTAGACTGATTCCAAAATGTAATATTTGTGGCTATTGTGAAAAGTGTTATTTCCCTGATTTTTTTCTCAGTTCATTCATCATATTTATACAAGAAGGTTACTGATATTTGTGTGTTAATGTTGTATCCAGCAACTTTATTAAAGGTATATATCAGCTATGGGTACTCCCCAGTGGAACTTTTGGGGTTACATATATATACTATAATACCACCTGCAAATAAATGTTGACTTCTTCCTTTCCAATCTGTATCCTTTTGATATCCTTCAGTTGTCATATTACTCTAGTTATAATTTTAAGTACTAATGTTGAGTAGTATGGTGAGAGTGGACATGTTTCTTGTTACTGATGTTAGTGGAATTTGTTTGAGATTCTTTCCCTTTAATTTGAGGTTGGCTATAGGCTTACTGTTATGTTAATGTCTCTAGGACTTTTATCATAAAGGGGTGTTGAGTGTTGAGTTTTATTAAAGACTTTCTACAACCAATGAGGTAATCATGGTTTTTTTCTAGCAGTTTGCTTATATGATGGATTACATTTATTGATTTTCATATACTGAAGAACCCTTGTATCTCTGGATTGAAGAATGATTGACCATGATGAAAAATCTTTTTTTTTTATGTGTCCTTAGATTTGGTTTGCAAGTATTCTATTGAGTATTTTTGAAGATTCACAAGGGAACTATGTGTGTATTTGTTGGGTCTTTATGTCATTTGGGTATCACATTGACTGTGGCCTTGTAAGACAAATTGGGCAATGTTCCTTCTATTTCTATTTTCTGGAATGATTTGAGAAGTATTGACATTAACTTTTCTTTGAAAGTCTGGTAGAATTCTGTGCTAAAATCATCTGGCCCTTGGATTTTTTTTTCCTAAGAAACTTTTAACGACTGATTCTATTTCATGAAGAGTTTAGGCCTATATAAATTTCTTACCTGATCCTGACTCATCTTTAGTAAGTGGTACCTAGTGAGAGAAATTATCCATTTTTGAAAGATTTTCCAATTTGGTGGAGTACTGATTTTTAAAATATATCATTATGATTTTCTGTATTTCCTGAGTGTCTCTTGTTATATCCCCCTTTATGTTTCTAATTTTGTTAATCTGGATATTCTCTCTCTGCCTTTTCATTAGTTTGGAAATGGGTTTGTCTATCTTTTAATTTTCTCAATGAACCAACTCTGTTTCATTGATTCCTTTTATTGTTCTCTATGTTTCTATTTTATTGATTTCAGCAGTCAGTTTGATTATTTCCAGCAGTCTATCCTCTTGGGTGTGCTTACTTCTTTTTGTTCTAGAGCTTTCAAGTGTGCTGTTAAATTCCTAATATGAGATCTCTCCAGTTTTGTTTTGTTTTGTTTTGTATAGGTGCTTAGTGATTTCAACTTACCTATTAGCACTACTTTCACTGTATCATATAAGTTTTGAATTCAAAATATGTTCTAGAAAGTCCTTAATTTATTTTTCTTGACTTTCTTTTTATTCAGTAGAGAATTGTTTAGTGACCATGTGTTTATATGCTTCTTATTATTTTTGTCATTGTTGATATGCAGCTTTAATCCATGATGGTTTGATAAGATGCAGTGAGTTATTTCAATTTTCTTGTATCTCTTGCTTTATGTCAATGTATGTTGTCAATCTTAGTGAGAGCAACATGAGATGCAGAGAAGGTATAGGCTTATGTGTTTGGTTAAATATTTAGTGAACATCAGTTAGGTTCACTTGACCTGAAACACCTATTAGGTACATTTAGCATTTCTCTGCTTAGTTTTTGTCTGGATAACCTGTCCATTGGTGAGAATTCAATACTGAAGTTACCCATTGTCAGTGTGTGAGGGTAAATATGTAATTTAATCTGTAATAGTGTTTGGTTTACTGTTGGATGTAAATCCATGCCAGGAAGTTTGATAAGGTAGAACAGGTTGAGTCTCAGAGACTTGGTGGACACACACCTCACAGACTCCTGGCCATGCTCCGCACATAAAGAAATGGTGTTCTGTGGTCACATTGGCCCAAAACAGACTTCTTCATGTTAATGAGGTACCTAGGGGCCCAGAGGGCTTAGTCAATAAGCTTCCCTTTGTACTCCTAGTCATGACTGCCACCAAGACTGCCTCCACTAAGCTAAGGACAATCACCACTGGGACTAACTGGACCTCCCCTCCCCGGACCTCCGACGCCCTGAGCCCAGGCCAGATGCTTTCCCCAGCTTCTAAGCCCCTGACTCAGTTCTCCAGCTTGCAGTCCTCTAACTCAGTTCTCAGCTTTTCCATGACTCCCAGTAGTGCCTGGATGTTCAAGAGTCTGAGGACTCCATGGCCCTGGCCTTGTCACAGGCCTGGGGAACCCCGAGCTACCTCCAGCTTTTCCACATCTCAGACTGCACTTTCCCAGGCCCCAGAGCAGTGTATCAGAGCTGCCCTACAGCTGACCCAGGACCAGCCCTGCAGGCATGGGGTAAGTGCAGTCAAACTCCCTGTGTTCTGCCTCCCCAAGCAGCCATGCCTAGCAGCGGAGCTGACAGACTGATGGTTTACAAACGTGGGTACCCTGTGTTGGGGCATAGATGTTAAGAAATAAAATGACATCTAGGTGGATCTTTCCTTTGATGAGTATATAGTGTCCTTCTCCATCTCTTTTGATTAGTTTCAGTTTGAAGTCTAGTTTGTTAGATCTTAAATTGTTTATGCCAGTTTGGTTTTTAGGTCTGTTTGGTTGATTTGGTTTTCTTAGCCTTTATCCTGAGGTAATGTCTATCTGTGGTGTCGAGGTATATTTGCTGCAGAAAAGTGGAACATATTTTGCATCATTCTACTAGTCTTCTTTTTGCAAATTGAGACCATTGATATTGAAAGATATCAATGACTAATAGTTGTTGATTCCTATTATTTTGTTATTGTTATGGTTGTTGATGATGGTAGAGGTGGTGTTGGTGTTGGCGTGTGTGCGTGTGTGTGTGTGTGTGTGTGTGTGTGTGTGTGTGTGTGTGTGT
>JADRCC010231370.1:0-23788 GCA_019843855.1 Hylomyscus alleni
TATATATATATATATATATATATATATATATATATATATATATATTTCTCAAATAAGAAAGGAGGAAAGAAAGAAAGAAAGAAACAAACAAACAAACAAAGAAATAAAGAAAGGAGGAAGGAATATTCTTAACTTTGGGGTCTGTAGAGGGTAGTGTTTGGCTAAAGTAACTTCACAAAGTTGTATCTGATAGTTGAAAGGGTGTAAGACATGATACACAGGTGGGTGATAAATGACCCCTAAGTCATCTATAGATGAGCTCAGGATAAAGTTGCTGCATTTTACCTCTCTACAGTCATAGAAGGACTATTAATTTTATCAGTCTGAAGACTTTTCAACATAGGTGCAGATTCCCTTTTGTGTATGTTTTTATATGTGGAAATATTCATGTTTTAAGGTACACGCATACCATACTACACATATTGTCCTAGGACAACCTCTGTTTGAGGTAGAGTCTTTTTTGTTGTTTAAGTACTGTGTACACTAGGCAAGTTGGTCTACAAAATTCTTCCCATCTTGCCATAAAAGGATTAAATTCACAGAAGCACTCTACTGTGTCTAGCTTTTACAAGCATACTGAGGATTTGAAGTCAGGGCTTCAGGATTGTGTGGTAAGTGCTTTTTTTGCTGAGCTATTTCCTGGTTGAAGTATGTACTGTTAAAAGATAGCTGTCTTACTAAATTGTCAGCAATTGTTGAAATTATAGGTATTTTTATTTTATTTGTATATTTTATATTTAAAACACCCTTATCATTACTAAAGTTTATTAACTGAAAGATACATTGTCCACTTAACAAAAATATTTTAAGGAGAAAAAAGTAAAACACCTAATTTGTCTGCTTTGAGTGTATTTCCATTCCCAAATACTTTAGTTAAATCTGTTAAAATATGGAAACCTCGGCACTGAAGAAATCGAGTTTCTGTCATGTTTTTTCACTCTTCTTTCCAAACACTACTAACATTATCAGATGATGAGAATGTAGACTTATTTTATACCTACTAATGCTTTCCCATATCAGAATCTCTACAATTCTTTGAATAAAATCACATAAACAATGTTCTTCCTAAAATGCATTTCACACAGGTATTATCATCCTGGAAACTAGATATTTGCTGTGAGAATGATTCTGGTATTTAGAGAAGTCAGATAGAGGAGTAGGTACAGGTGCAAGGGAGAGATGGCAAACACATCCCTTTAAAAGGAGCTCTTCTTTGAACTGCCAGCATCCACCAACCAGAACCTTTGCAAAATGGTGATCCCCTGATGCTTTTGACTCATCGTCCAGTCCTTTTCTCGACATCATCCATACTTTCCTGATTTCTCTTCCCACAGCCTGTTCACCATGGTGTGCCACAGAATTCACCTTCTGAAAATGACTTTTATTTCATTTTTTCTTCCAAAAACTATTAAACAACCCCACATATTCTTTTTTTTCTATTTTTCTTTATTAGATGTTTTCTTTATTTACAATATCTCCTTTCCCAGGTTCCCTTCCAAAAAGAAAAAAAAGAAAAAATAAATAAAAGAAAAAAAAAAACAAAACCTAAAACAATCCCCTGTTTCTTCCCCCTCCTTGCTTGCCACCCCACATTCTCCTGCTTTACTGGCCCTGGCATTCCTCTACACTGGGGCACAGAACCTCCACAGGGCCAAGGTCTTCTCCTCCCATTGATGACTGACTTGGCCATCCTCTGCTATACACATGCTGCTGGAACCATGTGTATATTCTAAGCATAACAGTATAAACATTTGAAATGAGATTTAGCACTACTGCATATGGACTAGCCCTAGCTTTTGCCTCAGTTCTCCTTCTGAGACACACTTGTCTGGAGCAGTGAACTGTTGGAGCTTTGAAAGATGCTTTGTCATTAATTAAGAAAGCTGCAACTCCAAAATACAAGACCAGTGCTCCAAGGAAGTCTTCACAGCAGAATAAAAAAGAAACAGAAATATCATAGCTAGAAATCTTAGAAATGTTGTGCTAATATTGAAACTCAAATTTTCAATAGACAATACACCTCAATGTCACAGAAACACAAGGTTTGAAGTGCAACAAATAGAGAATTATTGATGACTTGCTATTTAAATGCTGTGCTTTATCAGAGAGAAAAATTCTGACATGCATTTGACACAGTGTCAAGAACTTGAAATTTCCATAGCAGGTCTGCAGCATCCGTTGGCCTCCTGGCTTCTCCCAGGCCCCTTGGGTGTGCACATAGCAGTTCAGGTTAAAGTCCTTTATTATGCATACAGAACTACCTGAAAGCTGCCAATATGCATAACCCGTATTTTCTTTGGGTTTCTTCTTTCAGCTTATCCTTTCCTTGAATAAATGTCATGAATATGCCCAATCATAGTAAAGGCCTCACTTGCCATTCTTGCAGGCCTTGAATAGAGCATCTCCACAATAGACCATTAACAATGCAGAACAGCCTTTTCAGTTGCCTCCAGTAAGCAGTTTATTCCTTTGAAGTGTCCCAGTATGCAGTTTTTATTAGTGACACATTTGAAAGTCCCAGCATGGTCTTGAATAGATTATATCACAAGATAAATTTAGTGACCTATAATTTGCCCTGCAAGTGAGAAAAAGTGACATAGGGAGAGGCTGAGTTAGGTAGAAAAGTGGCTACTTGTTTACATAGAGGCTGGGAAAGTATAGGATGGGCCACTCAAATATTTTAAGGATTCCATCTGAGCTTAGGAATAGATGCCATTTTCTCCAGGAAGCAAGTAACTTACAGTCATGCAAGACTTGGTCACAAGGGCAGAGCCTCAGGCTTCCCCAGGACTGAGCGTATCGGAGTCACCTTTCTTATGGTCTATGAAGGGACTGTGGTGAAAGCTTGGTGTGCATGGTGCTGGCAGGCCTTGCCCTTCTCCCTGATTCTTAGATTACATCCCTAATTCTAGTCACCAAGGTCTGTCTATTCCCTTACTTGGCCACATCCTCCTCCTGGGGCTGACTACCAAGGGTCAGCTATCTAGGTATTGAAGTCCAGCAATCAAAACACCCCTTTGTCCTAGTGAGCATGCCTGATTAAAATTGAACACTTCATCCTAACACAGGTTTTCTCATTTCACCTTTATAAACTGCCATTAGCCTATGGACCATGTCTGTCTCTTTCTCTGTCCTGAGGCAATCCTCCATCCTGCAGAACAAACACTCCTGCCTGCTTTCCCTTGTTCCCTTCTCCTTCACCATTCTTTCTTCTGTGTTTGTCCATAATTCCCTGCCCTATGTTCTCATGGGGCAAATACAACTCCTTTGGGCTAAAATCTTCCTCTTGGGGGTTCTGCCTGGATAGTTTTCCTTTCATATGGTACCTGACTTGGATTTGATGTTCAGGATTCCCCTAACCCCTAATCAAATGATAGCACATTTGTGCTACCTTATGTCCAATCTCCTCATTCAACAGCAGCTAATTGGTAAGTGTCCCACTTCTGCCATGTCATGTGGGATTAGAGAGACTCTACCTCTACCCCACCATGACCTACCTTGGTTACAGTGGACAGTCTAAAGGCACATTTAGTTCAGTTCAGCTTGTCTGGAACTATTTTTTGAGTTTTGATGGCCACACTGCTAGAATCCAGAGGCCATTCCTAATCCTCTGAAAATTCTGTCTGACCTGGCCTGGATTTCTCCTCAGACTAGTGTCTTCTGCGTTGTAATAGGCTCCTCTCTCTCTCAAAGGTCTCTGTTTGAGACCTGGGGACATCCTAGGCTCTGCACGCTGGCCCAAGGAAGCCATTATTAGCAAAGGGAATCTGTTCTGATCATCCTGACTGAAATCTCTAACACAAACTTAAAATTACTGATATATCCTAACATCCAAAAGCAGCCTGACTACTCCCTAAAAGCCAAGCAAAATGACAACATTAACAATTCTATGGGCATAAGTCCCGAAATGAGACATCCACCTCACACCTCCAGACCTCCCATGTTTCCACCTGTCCCAGCCTCGCCACTCCGAGATCTCCTAGGCCTTTAGTTACCCCTCCTACTTCTCAGCCTTGCCAGGGCTGCCTGCTTCTTCTCTGTGGGCTTCTAGTGAGAGCTACAAACGTTTCCTTCCACTTTCTGTTCTACCTCTGCATTCTGGGCCTGACTCCCACAGCTGCTTCTTTGCTCACAGTCACAACAAGATTTTGCCAAGGATGCTGCTCGTGTGGCCAGCCCTGTCTCCTCCACAAAGCCTACACTGCTGTGCAGCCAGCCTGAGCCCACAGCTTCTGCCCACAGCTTTGACAATCATGCTGCAGGCTACACTTTTCAGGCCCAAGCTGCTCCTGCTGTCATCCACACTGCCCATGGATGTCGAAGTCCTCCTCCCCCCGACGCCCCAAACCCCTTTCTTTTCAGCCACCTCGAGCTGGTAATGCCTCAATAGGCCACCTTTCTTCTCTCAGGCCATCTGCTGCCCAGTTACATGCACTCCCATGTTAGTCTTGTCTACTCTGCATGGTCCAGTCCAGCCAGCTTCAGAGTCAAATCCTCAAGCCACCCTCCCCAGTACTCCTTATCTAACAGTAATCCAAATAATTTTCCATCCTTATCTCCAGGAAGTGCAGCTTCCTTAGGCCCGTGGGCTATAGTGACCTTTTTTCCTCTTAGGTCTGAGTCTGGGCTATTGCAACTGACTGTCCTCTCAACCCCTTCCTGTTCCCCGCCATGGCTCTAGGAACTTGTCTAGCTACACCCCTTCTCTCTGCTGTTGTCTCCTCTACCCCTCTGCCATCACTCCAAAAAGACCCCTTTTTTTCATCCCAATACTGCCCTGCCCTCCTGTCCTAAAACAAAATTTTGTGCTACCTCTGCTGTTACACTGTTACAGGTGCCTCCTCCTCCCGCCTCTTTTCATGAAGCCAAGTTCTGCATTTTTCATCAATTTATGTCCCTTCTTATATGATACCTCCCTCCATTAAGGCCCTTACATTTTCCCGACTTACTAAACCTTGTCTGTCCTGACAGAGCCTTCAGCTTAAACCTAATCATACAAGAACTGTAATATTCTGCAATGACAAAAGTTTACTACATTTACGGTTCATGGTTTATTTTCATGCTAAAAGATCTCTAGTTAAATCTTCAACTCAAACTTTGTGGCTCAAACTTAACAGGGATAAAGCTGTGAGTCCTAATCTTATAAAAGTTGTATTAACTTATTATAACTGTTAAAGTTAATTTAAAAGTAGAAGTTACCTCATTATTAATCAGTTCTTTAATGTGTTCATAACTATATTTATAGTCATGATTAATTACAGGAATAGGTTTATTTAGCCTCTTGTATATATTTTTTAAGATTTAGCCTAAAATCATGTATACTTAACAAATACATGGTCCTCAAACTCCTCAGATATCTGCTGAATATGGCATTTAAAATGTTCAATAAAAAACTTCCCACAATAAACACACACCACATCAATCAAAAAACTTTAAGGTCTGCAAGTAAGGCAGAGGGAACACTAGACCTACAATGCCACATGGACTAAACACTGGGCAAACCTGCCCTTTGCCTCACCTGCCACCAGGACTCTGCACAAACTATGGATGTGTTTGGACTGAGTGCTGTACTCTGTCTCATCAAAATAATGTCTATTTTCCCAGGTTCTTTCCCTACAGGAAACATTTCCTCAGACCTGCATCTGACACCAAAGACTCACTACTCTTTCTGACAACTGAAGATTTTTCTGTTCCTGTCTGACAACAGCAGACCTACTGCTTCCACAATGAGCCACATAAGCCTCAAATGACTAAGTAAGACTATGTCACTTTAATTAATACAAAATCCATTTAAATTATACTTCCACCTAAATTTGTCCTTCACAGATCTCTAATGACATAGATGGCTAACTCTAGCTTTAACAACAAGAAATAACCCGTTCAGTCTATTTCATATGTACAGTTTGCCTTACTGACAGGCTTCATGCTAACGAAGATTTGCATTTCTAAAGGTTATGACAAACATACATGTAAGTTATTTAGGTCAAGAAAATGAGTGACACAAGTTACGCAGGTCTAAGACATATAGGCCTGAGGTTATGGTAGTAAAATAAAATGTCTTATGTTTTCAAGATAGCAAAGCTTAAGCAAGTCATTTGTGAATTCAAGAAAGAAATTTAAAGTATATAAAGAGCTGTTTCTGATTTCTTTCTTTCTCAGTATGCTACTGTTTGGATACCACTCACCCTCCCTCTTATCCATAGTCAACATCTTCAACCAGTCTTCCAGACCCGTCCAGACTTCTCTCTTAATTTGCTACTCTCATGCTCTTACTAGGAAAGGTTGTCTTCTCCAAAGTTGCTACAAATTTCAACTTTTTATCCAACAACAGCTCCTAGGATACTCCTGCATCCCTTTTCTTCCTTCTCAGTCTACATTTGTACAATCTCTCACTCTTGAAAACCCATTTTACTCTCTGCCCACTTCTTAATCAATCCATTGTGTGGGAGGCAACCTCTCCTCTCAATGAATATCATAAACTCCTCTTTACCACACTCAAGACTTTGCCTTTTTCTCCAAACCCTAACACTCTTTACCCTTAACCACCCTCTGCCTAGAACTCAAACCTATCATTTCTACATCTCATTTCCTTACCCCACAATATTCCCATACTAACAATAAGAATCCTATCAGGGCCATCTACCTTGTTCAGGACCCATGCTCAATTAATGCTGTTATCCCTGTACATCTGTTAGCTAACACTTAAAAATAATGGAGAGGCTGTCCTCACCATTATTCCTGAGCACATCAGTCACTTTTCCATCCTAAATATTAAAAGTGCTTTCTTCTCAATACTCCTGGATGTCCACTCCCTTCCATGGCCTTTGTGCCTTCACATAGATGGATCTTGATATTCAACAATCCAAACAACTGGCTTAGAATGCTCTTCCCCAGAGATTCATACACAGCTCCCACCTTTATGGCAGACCATACCTTCCCTCTTTTCCCTCCTGCCTGCTTCATTATATGGATAACCTTTTGCTTTATAGTTCTTCCCTTTACTGTCTCGTTCCTCAGTTTCCTCATCTCAAGAAGTTACCAGTTCTCACAGTCCAATGCTCAACTCTCCTTTCCCAGAGTCACCCATCTCAAATTCCTTTTCAGACCAGTGCACAAACACTTCCCTTTAGACCACCTTGCCCATCCCTGGCTCTTAGCTCTGCCCTTAACAAAATTTGAACTGTGGTTCATTGTTAGCAGGAAGCTGCTAGAGAAAATGACATTCCCTTCCCCAACATTCCGCAAGGCAATAACAAAAAGGTTGGGAATGAAGGGACTCTGGCCAGCTCAGTCATGGTGGACATGACTGAAGCTTGCCCTTCTCCCCAGTTCCCTCTGCTAGACTACATTCCTTAAGCTACCCACTGTGGTGTACTCCTTTACTGGTCACCCCCTTTCCCTTCTTCCCACTCTTTTCTTCCTCATTCCATTTTTCCTGTGATTGTCTCTAAGCCCCTGCCTGCCTTTTGTCTTTCTGCGGTAAATAAATCTCATTTGTGCTGAGAACTTGGTCTTGGGGATCCTAAATAGATACTTTTCCTTTCAGTCCTGAAGTGTTTACACACACAGTAAACTTTGAGAAGTGCAAGCTCTACCATACCAGCAATGTGTCTTCTCGGGGCACATGGAAATTACTAGCTCTGTCTGCCCAGGCTCACTGTAAACAAGCTAAATTAAAACTGGAGTTGAGGTTCAGCATGTTTTTCATTTCTTCTTTTACCCTGTGTGACATGTGATTTCAATACATGGTCAACGACTGAAAACCATTTCCTGGGTTAGAAAGGACTCCCCCAGCTGTCACTATTTACGAAAGTGATTGAGATTAGATGGCTGAATCTGTCACAAGGGGACACGGTGATTTCATAGTCCTGTCCAGATGCAGTATGCAAAATATACTCATGTATTTTCTGTAGTGAATAAGTAGTAAGGAGTCCCAGGATTGCAGGCCAACCATTATTGTCTGTACGAACTGCACTTGCACACTTGGTTGTACAGAAAATACCTTAAGACTAAGTTAACCATCACCGTTTTTTCAACTACTGTCATATTCAAGTGCATCAATAGCCCTGTACATGATTGAACTGAACTGTCAATTAGATATCCAGGTTCAAAATGCTGAACAAAATGCTTTCACCGCACCTGTAGTGGATTGAAGGGAGATAGCTTTGTTGCTAAATGTTGGATGCAACCCCACAAGTAGGTTGCTTTTAAAAGTCTTCCCTGCAGAGTCACTACTACCTACCAATTGCATTAATGGGCACTTTCAAAAGGCAGCTGGTCCTCTCAAGATGTTGGTTTCCTTTAAATTTCTTTTAATCAAAATCTGCCTCTAATGCTCTTCATCTAGTTTCTTAAGTGAAAGTATACTGTGAAAGGCAATTGAGAGGCCCTGAGGGAGGGGAGCATCTTTGCTATAAGGGTTGGACAGAAGCAGAGGCTAGTGATAAGCCTTTGAAGTGAGGCCACCTGCTAGTTCCTATTGAGCCTATTATAGGAGCAAGGGCTATGTTTCTCCCTGAGCTGGCCACTGTGTGGCATAGTATTTTGGCACTGATGACTACTTTCAAGCTAAAACTAGGATTCAACGGTTGAATTGTGAGTGTCGAATGGCTCATGAGGTAACTTTCAGAAGGCAAGCATAATTTGAGATCTGTTCAGTTTGTCTGCTCCATTCCTTTGTTTGCTCTCATGTCACCTTCAGTCTTTCAAAGGTCAGAATTTCAAATCTGCTTCCAAACTAGAATTTAATGAAGTCACTAACACGATGGTGAATAGTTGACATATTCAGACCAATCAAGAAACTAAAAAGCCAAAATAGCTTCCTATCGACATCTACTGACCTTGTAATGAAAAATGGAAGTAGGTGGAGAGACTAAACTTTCTCTTTTTTGTTGGCTGTAATCCCCGAATGCTGATTTATTTATAGATTTAATGCTGTTTTATTTATAGATTTAAGATAAAAATTGAGAGGTAGTTACATTTTCTGATTCTAGATATTTACCAAAATATATGTATTCAAATTGTTTCTAATGGCATGTTTTAATCCTGAAGGATTCTCAGCTCTTTATGAGGTCTCTTTAGCATGTAGGAGAATTTAAGGAGGGGAGAGAAAGCTTACTTAATATAAAGAGGTTGCAGTGTTAAGGTTTAGTAGTTGAGAATGCTTTGCTTTGTCTTCATGGAGATTAGTGTATAGTTAAGAATAAAGACTACTATCTTACATTTGTAATGATAGCATTTTCCTTTAAATTGGACTATTATGTTGAACATATTTTTAAATGTGGTATCCACTAAGAAAATACCCACCTTTAGGTTTTCATTTACATTTTAATCCTCAGAAAACGACTCTCCCCTTGTGACTATGATTTTAACTGGCTTTTGCGTGGATAATGCTGAGGTATGGCTGCTGGGGGGCAGTTTGCACCGCATCTACTGCATCTTGACAGTATTGGAAAATGCCAGGAGGGCTGGAAGTTAGTGATCACAGGCTACTAGGAATATTGTAAAGCTCCGGTTAAATGAGTAGTCTATTGCAAAGAATATTTTTAATATTTTTTCACTAGGAATGTGGAGAAAGGTGTCTACCTACTTTGGGTTGCCAAACATGGAGCACTCTTTGTAAGAACTACTTATCATCTTAGATGTAAACAAGGGAGAAAATAAAACTCCCTGTTAAACTTCTTATTAGACACAGGACATACACATAAAACTTCCAGTCATCTTAAGAGCAGTTACATTATAGAAAGAAATGATAATGGCTAACAGAAATTGCACCGCATTATTTGTTCACTGTGCAATTACCTGTTATTTTTCAGTTCTGCAGACATAAAGTTTTCAGGTTACTTTTAATTTTTGTGTGTTTTATATACACAGTATTAATAAGACTTTGCACTTTTAGAAGGTGAAGGAGTTGTCAATTTTATGCTGTGGAAGGAAATTTTCTTTTGTGCCAGTGCTAGCAACTATGAAACAAAGTCCTTGCTTTTCTCTTTAACATTTAAAAGTTATTTGACAATCACAGATTTTATTTTTGCTCAATATCTGCTAATAGAATAACACCTTCTATTCATTTGATATTCATAATCAGTGTGCTCATAGGGCAGTTCTGTATTGCTGCTATAACAAACTTCTTCCTAATTTTGTATAAGGTACATGACTTCTCTGTTTAAAGATGGTGTCAGAATTTAAATATAAAATTTCTAGTGCTCTACAATGTTTGACGTATTGTTGTGTACAACCCTCAATTTATGAGTTTTTATTTATTTGCAGCAATTTATGAGAAAAATATGGTTAGGCCATGCTGGGAATATATAATTCAGTGGCAGAATACTTAACTGATATGTGGGAGGCCCCGGGTCCTGTCCCAGTAATGCAAAGAACTGTAGTTGTTTGGACTACTGTTTAAACCATACATATTTGTTGAGTCACTATAGTATAATTTTTTTTTCCAGCTATGGAGTTTTGGAGTATGTTCTGTAAATGTTTCACATACTAATAGGTATTTTAAGTATCAAGATGAGTCACAAGCCTATAACAGAACAGGGTACTGGACCTCACTGCAGATTTTATTTAAAAAAATTGACAGTTTGTTTCACAATATTAAAAAAAAATCCCTATATTTAGAAATAGTTCTTATAAAAAACTATGAAAAAATCTTTTGACAAAAGTATATTTTCTTCTTTATAAATATACATTGTATTATAGAACCAACATCACTTACTAAAATCTATTTAAAGTACTAATTATAATTGGCTACTAAAACCTTTGGCAAATGTGAAAAATTAAAGTGGCCTGAGAAATATTTTGAAAAGGCTCATCAAAAATGGAATATTTTCTCACGTCTCCCAATTACCTTCTTTTTTTACAGTGATATTCTCAAAGTCATGGACAGAACCTATGCAAACTTCTAGTAAAAATTATTTCAAATATTAGAAATTACATGTATAAGCATAAACATTAATACATTTTGACGAAGTATGTCAAAAAATTCAGATATCCTTAAGAAAACTAGTATTGTTTTATAGTCACATATAATGCACTACATTTTTATATATCTCATGAAAATATAATATATATCAGGCTGAGGAAGTATGCCAGTGAGTAAATGTGCTTGATATCAAATCTATGTGAATTCAATCCTCAGGGCTCACATGGTGAAAAGACAGAACCAACTGACTTCCACCAATGTACTATAGCATACACATCCCTCCAAAAGCATTTAACATATGTAACAAAAATACACAAACTATTCAAAATCAGCTTATTCTCTCTCAGTAATGTCTGATTATCATATAGATATAGACACTTGTCTTTTTTTTAAAAGAAAAGGAATTATTAAAACAACAACAAAGACTTCCAGAGTAGGTTGTATTGGATACAGCTAAACTCTAACATTGTGTATTTTTACCTGACTTGAAGAAAAATGAAAATTATATAGCTTCACATTACATAAACTATATCTGTAAAGGTGGTATATTTCTATTGTTAGTGGTTGTTTTACAAATTTTCTAGTCTATGTAATATAAAATAGTTAAATTAATGTTTTATTCTATTTAACATAGCCAGTAATCATTTTGGACAAGTATAGGAGTTACTATTTTTCTCTTGTTTATTCTTCTTAGAAACATAATTAAGTAGAAATACATTCTTATTGATACAGTATAAGTGTTCTTGTCATGAGAGACAGATAAAGCAGATAATACTGACAGAAAGCATGAATACCTGCCAATGAATAATGATAGAAATAGTTTGAAATAGCATTCTCAATAGTAAACATTTCTATTTAAGTATCTAAAAATATTTTAACTAGTGAGCTCATGTGCTAGGTCTCTGACTCAAAGCACCACTCTTTGGCTTGTCCTTTGGTTCTTGGAGCGCATTTGAAATCATTTCAGTCTTCTGGGTAGTGGATGACCAGAGAAGAGCAAAATCTTTTATAGAATAAAACAGAGTTTCATGTACAGTATATTAATAGAGTTTTCAATAATTCCATAATATTTACATTCAGTGATACTATAATTAAGTAGTTAAATGTTTATAAGTACCAAATGAAATTGGATCCCTATTTCTCACTAGTTATAAAAAAACAACAGCAATGACATTAAAGATTTAAATATATGAAATTACTGAAAGAAGATCTGTGGAAATACTGTAGGACATTGGAATAAGGAAGGAGTTTTTGTACAAATCTTCAAAGCAAATGCGAATAGAGACAAATAAGATTATGCCAAACTAAAGTGCTTTTGTATATAACAATTAGCATAATAAAGAGATAATTCTCAAAAAGAGAAAAAAAATACTTGCAAACTGTATATCTTGTTAGGAGTTGTTATATAAAACACCAGGAAAGGGAAAATTCAAGAACAAATTAACAAGTCAATAAAGAACATAACTGAAGAATGGGTAATAACTAAACAGGTTCTTCATAAGAGAAGATCCAGAAATAGCTAGTGGGTATATGAAAATATGCTATACCATTAGGATTAAATCTATTTGTAGGGCTATAGGTTAATCACAGATATAAATACCTGTATTGCAACTTGGGAGGTATACTGAAGTGCTTGTCATTGTTTTGCTTCATAGCCATCACAACTGGGCAGGATAGAAATTGTTTTTCTTCCTTAACAGTTTCCAGAGCATCTTCTGATAAGTGTGAGAGTTGGTCCTCAGAAAGTAGGCTTCCAGGTCAAACCAGCTCAATTCTTTCAAGTCGGATGTGCGAAGTGGCTGGTGTCTTCAGCAATAGGGACTTACCTTCAGGTTAGGCAACCAAGGGCAACAACAGTGTGGTCTATACTTTGTGGGAGGACTCTTGGCTAAAGAAATTTCTTTTTGCAGTGGACTATGGTTAATGCAGATTTATAACTGATCAACCTACATAGAAAATGTGATTATGGAGTCTTCTACTCCAAATGGATGATCTAAATCACAGCCTTTCTATTCCAGAATTTAGAGAACATTGTAGAGGAATGGGTAGGAAGATTGTAAGAGCAAGAAGTCAGGAGAACTGGAAAAAAGCCATGCCTTCTGGACATGGGAAGACCGTTTTAGTCATAAACTTTTCAGCACCTGGTGTTACCTGCCTAAGAAATACAAAAGAACAAGCAATAAGCATTTCAGCATGGACCGACAAGGACATATTCATATCTGAGGAGATTTTATCTGTTGTCAAACTGCTGGATAGGATAGAAAGAGTCCGTTTTCTTCAAAGGCATAGACTATGATGAGTTGGCCATGTTCCCAATACCCATGTGCAGAATGAATTGGACATAATGAGTTATGAAACGAGAAGACAGATATAAAGTTTGAATGGGAACCTGGTTTGGTATATTTAAGATGAATTGGTAGCACTACTGGAGCATTGATATTATATATATATATATATATATATATATATATATATATATATATAAAATTATAATTCATATATATAATATATAATTCAAAGAATGAGATTATAATAACAACATAACTATTGTTATATTGTTATTCTTATGACTATTAAGTGAGAAGAAAAATAGGTAACAAATATTAGGGAGAATGTGGAGAAAAGGGATCTCTTAATACTGATAAGGACTATGTAATTAATAGGATAATTGTGAAAAACAATGTAGAAGTAACAAAAAAATCAACACATGCCTTCAATAGGCTCCAGGAGTCCTGCTACTGGCCATATATCCAAAGTAGTGGGTATCCATTTGTCCACATGCTGGAGTCTGATATAGCAGTCTCCCAAGAGGCTCTTCCAGAGCCTTCCTTACTGAAACAGATACAGATGCTTGCAGCAAACCATCAGACTGAGCACTGGGATCCCAATGGAGGAGTTAGGAGAAAGCTGAAGGAGCTGAAGGGGTGTGCAATGCCACAGGAAGAACAACAATATCAACCAACCAGACCCTGCAGAGCTCCCAGGGCCTAAACCACCAAGCAGAGACTACACATGGAGGGACCCAAGGCTCCAGCGGCATATGTAGCAGAGGACAGCCTTATCCGGCATCAATGGGAGAGGAAGCCCTTGGTCCTGTGAAGGCTAGATGCCCTAGCATAGGGCTGGGCTATGGGTTTGCAAAGGGGAAGCCAGGAAAGGGATATTGAAATGTAAGTAAATAAAATAACCAATAAAATATTTTTTAAAAAGAATGTTTCCCCACATAGGTCCAACTCACTCCGTTGAATAGGCATGCACCAAATAGAGAAGCTGTATCAATCAAATTGGATTGCTTCAAAGAATATACAGGACCTAAATATGGGTGGCCATAGAACAGGAAAGTGGTAGTATGTTGAGTTGAGTGGTAGTTAGTATTAATCAAATACAAAATAGGAATACTTCAAATAGAAAATAAAAATGAAAATATTGTAAAACATACACCAGTGGTAAAACATGTCATATTCTACAAATATACAACAGTTTAATCAATTAAATGTCTATTTAACTCTTTGGTTGATGGTTTAGTCCCTGGGCGCTCTGAGGATACTAGTTAGTTCATATTGTTGTTCATCCTAAGGGACTGCAAACCCTTCAGCTCCTTGGCTCCTTTCTCTAGCTCTTTCATTTGGGGACCCTGTACTCAGCCCACTGGATAGTTGTGAACCCATCCATTCCATACTAATACTTCTGTATTAGTCGGGTACTGTCAGAGCATCTCAGGAGACAGCTATATCAGGCTCCTGTCAGCCAGCATTTGCTGGCATACACAGTAGTGTCTGGATTTGATAATTGAATATGGGAAGGATTCCCAGGTGGAACAGTCTCTAGATTGTCCTTCCTTCAGTCTCTGCTCCATAGTTAATCTCTGCAACTCCTTCCATGGGTATTTTGTTCCCCCTTTTATGAAAGAATGAAGTATCCTGATTTTGGTTTTCCTTCTTCTTGAGTTTCTTGTGGTTTGTGGATTGTACTTTGTGTATTCTGATCTTCTGGGCTAATATCCACATGGTATACATGGTGGGACTAATGACTCCAGCAGCATATGTATAACACAGGATAGTAAAGTTGTTTATCAATGGGAGGAGAGGCTCTTGGTCCTGTGAAGGTTCTATGCCCCAGTGTAGGGGAATATCAGGGCCAGGAAGCAGGAGAGGGTGGGGTGGTGAGCAGAGGGAGGGGGTAGAGAACAGGGGTTTGTTTTTATTTTTGATTTTGTTTTTTTTTTTATTTTATTATTTTTTTTCGGAGGGGAACCTGGGAAGGGAGATATTGTATGACATGTAAATAAAGAAAATATCTAATAAAGATATTTTTAAAGTATTTAAATAAATTAATTAAAAAACTCTGTGGTCTACATAAAACCTCTATCAGTGATAGTAAAATTGTCTTTAAAATTAAAAGAAGTAGTGATTTCATTAGTGAATTCTTTATTACATTCCTTTATAAAAGTTCTACAATCTGGTTATTTATCTAATAACCAAGAAATTTGGTATGAAGATATGGAAGGTTTACTTTATTGTATCACAAAATATTAATATCCTATGGTTAGAGAGATTGCTCATGCATTAAGAGCACTGGCTGCTCTTTTAGAGGACCTGGGTTCAATTCCCAGCAATGGAATCTTACATGTATCTGTAACTCCAGTTCCAGGGGATCCATTGCAGTAGTCATGCATGTGGTACACATATCTGTGCATGCAGGCAAAATAGGCAGACACGTAAAGTATAATAAGTAATCTTTAAAAATTGGTACCCTTTTAATGCATAATCCCATTTTTCTCATTTATCACTTGTATTTTCTTTGAAAACCAAAAACCATCATGAAAAGCAATGTGACCTTCAATATTTCAATATACATTTGTTGACTTCATTATAATAATATAATTTATAAATACATTTGAAAGTATATATATCTATATCTATATCTATATAGATATAGATATATGACTGTGTGTATGTATGTATTCCATGTCAATTATCTGTCACCAGAAATATGAAGTACAAATTTAGGTAATAATAAGAAAAAACTGCAACAGTGAATGTTATTTGAAAACAACCAACCAACAAATACAACCCACTCTAAAAGCTCACAAGTGCGGTTACAGAAAATAATAAGGAAAACATGATGTATTAGTAAGAGAAAGATTAAGAAAGAAATACTTGAATGGAGGCTAGAGAAGGATATAGGTAGTATAAGTCCTGTGTGTATCCCTGATCAACTTTATATTTTCTTATACAGCTTGTATGTCTATCCTTTATAACAGTATTTTACAGCTCAGGGCTAATTCTAATATATCTGTTTAATAGATAATTTAAGGATGATGCCTAAATGAAAAACAACGACATTCAAATAGTAAACCACGTCAGAATTTCTGTGCAAGAAAGATTCATCTAACTTGCTTACTATTTTTATCTATAGGGAGAGCCATAATGCACTAAAAAGCAAAATAAAAAGTACAAGGACTTGTGGGCTAGAGAAATGTCTCAGCATTAGAAACCCTTCCATGTAACCAACTGCCTGTAAGTCCAGCTCCATGGGTTCCAATTTCCTCTTCTGCCTCTGTGTCCCATGCCACATTAGCATGCATGCACACCCACGCACATGCACACACACACACACACACACACACACTAACACACACAAATCAATCTTTAAAGAAATTCAGGGACTCACAAATCTACCTTAAACCATAACAGAAGAAATGGAAAACAACAACAGCAACAAAAACTAGTCACTTATGTGTCAGTTTTCAAACAAAGTAATAGCATGTCATTAGAGTTAACAACCAAACCATGTGCAACAGAGATGCAACTTAAGGGCTCCACTCAGGTGCGCTTGTGTGAAGTGTTTGATATTGCTACGCCAAAAAAGAATCACTTTTTTCCTTCTTGGACTTATTAGTTAGAGAGTCCACATTCTTTGCCATCCAAATCACCATCTATTATCCATTTTTCTCAAAACATTTCCTTCTCAAAAAAAAAAAAAAACCCACTAAAGAATGAAAACATTTTCCACTGGCTTTGGGGGAGCTAAATAACACACAGAAGCAGCAGCTGCTCAGGGACCTCACTTCTTCCTGGTGTGTAAATACGGCTGCTATACTGTCCCAGAAACTGATAGAAAAGTGAAGGTACAGACTAGCCCACAGTTCAGCAATCTGCTGCAAAGAAGGTGCCAGGACTCCAGGACCTCAAAAAAGATACTTATTTTATCTTTTATAAACATTTAGTAAAACACAAAAGGGACAATCTTACAATCACCAGATTTAGTTTAGAGATCCTAAAATATTCAGTTCTGGCAAGTAAAAGAGAAAGGAATGGTTTTCGTTGGTTTTGTTGTTGTTGTTGTTTTGCTTTGGTTCTGCTTATTCTTTTTAATGAAGCAGTGTCATCCAGTAGAGAAGGAGTAAGATTGTGTATTAAAATGGTACCAATGTTTAAAGATTTACTTATTATACTTTGCCCAATGGTACAAGAATGTAGACAATAATGATTCATGCCCTTGGGACCTCTGTAGGACATGGGATTTTACAACTATTATGCTCAAATTTAGCAAAATTTTCAGTCTCATTTCCTTAACAGTGAATAGTATAAAATGGAATTTCAGATCAAGTAAAAATTATTGAGTTTATGTCTAATTTTCCATAAAATATTTTATAAAGAAGAAAAGCCAAAACCCAGCAACCAAGAAGCTATTGGGTCTGCCATTACATACAGATATGTTTACAAATATGGCCATATCTGACCAGGTCATGCAATACTACTGAAAAAAATTCCAGCATACTGAGGGTCAAAGCAAAGTGACTATTGAGAATTTGGTATAGTCTATGATAGACATCCTCCAATAAATAACAAAAACTATATTCCAAAAAGGTCACAGATAAGTTTCTTTCAGCAATAGGTGGAAGAGAATGCTTTAGCTCTGACAGGCTCTTCCTAAAGACATTTCATGCCCAACAGTTTACTATGTCCACCCTTTGACTGTCATTACCACATTCAAAATTGTTGCTTATGAAAGAATATAGAGTTTATTCTCTGGCAAGTCCTCAGTTCATTACTTGCTATATCATATCATGGATACCTTTTGTTCCTCACAGAATATTGTTTGCTTTTATAAAATAGATAAAAGGAAGGCAAATATTTGACATACTTTAATTCAATAAATAAATATTTTGCTGTTCTGATAACATCAATCAAAAATATTGTTTCTAAAATTATTTAATGATGTCAATGGATTTTCAGTGCCCTCTTAATAATTGATAGTAAATCATTAAGGGAACTTTACTTTGTTTTTTTTAAAAATTGGTTATTTTGTTAATTTACATTTCAAATGTTATCCCCCTATCCAGTTTCCCCTCCAAAGACACCTCATTCCACCCCTCCTCCTGCCTCCGTGAGAGTGCTCCCCTTTGTAATTGCTAGCAAAATCATCTGGAACAAATAATATATTGAAATAAATTTATTAAAGTTCTAGAAAAGTTTAAATATTATTTGGAAGTTCTTGTAATGTAATTTAGTAATTCATTGGACTGTAATATTTCCTTTTAAATTGCATCAATTTTTAAAATAAGTACCAAGTGAGGCAAGCAGATATTGAGTTTGAGGCCAACAGGGTATACAGAGTGACTTCCAAAGAGCCAGGTCTATATAGAGAAACCCTGTCTCTAAAAACAATCAGTAGAAGAAAGTCACACATGTTTACAGGGCATCCTAGTCGCACTTACATGTCTCATAATGTAACGTTTGAATCAGAGTTACTATAACTATCGGCTCCATGGATGGTAAAACATTACAAATTATTGATTCTAGCTTTCTGAACTATGCAGTATTTTCTTTTAGTCTGTAACCTCTATTGTGCAGCAGAACACGATCAATGTTTCCCTCCCTCTTTCTTCCCAGTTCCATTCCACATCAGTTTCAATGAATCAAACAATTTTCACTTCTACATATAAGATCACACAATACTGATGTTCTGTTACTTCCTCATTTTATTTAATATGGAGGTCTTAAGCAGTGTCTGTGTTATTGTAAATGGCTAGCTTCACTCTGTGTGGTTGCAGAATATTCTGTTGTGTTTATGTATCACACATACATAGTTGCAAAAGCTATTATGTAAAAAATAATAGTAATGATTACAACAAATACTACAAAGCTAGGAAATGAATGGAGACTATTAATGTGATGATAAATGCATTGTAAGAAAACAATACATAAAATAGAAAACCCTTGAAAATTTGGAATAAATTAAGAGAAAACTAGAATATGTGGAGATATTACTATCTATTACTCAGAAACTCAGAATTATAAAGTAGTGGTGTGATTGATTATGTGTTTAAATGGCATGGTAAAGTTTATAGAAACCAAAAAAAATCTTATCAGTACTAAACTGAAAATCTGAATCTTCCTAATTATAGTAAGGAGAATAAACCAATAACAAAACAATCAATGTTTGATTCAGGTTCAGAAAAGCCTCAATTTGATGAAGATCATGACTTTTAAGAAGTTATATAAATTTAAACACTTTAAGTGGACAGTTTATTTTTAACATATACAAACAATGATGATTTTAATGGGTATTTAATTTTGTTCATCAAAAAGCAGCATTTTTCAAATTTAAGGGCGACTTTTCACGTAACTTTAAAATATTTTAATGATAGTTTTAGTTTATTCTTCCATAATCTCACACAAATATACAGTATATTATAAGAATCTCACCTCCTTTACCCAGTTTAACTCTGCCAACATTCCCAACACACTCTGTCCTGACTCCATGTCATCAGTTTACTTTAAGAAATTATTCAATCACATTGTCACTTTTACTAAAATAATCTCAGAATTTATCACTTCATTAGGAAACTTAGCAAAATATTTCAACCTTGATGGTTGAAGAAAGTTAACATATACTTAGAAGGTATACTGTTTACAAATTCATTCTTCAGTTACTAGATTGCATCACAATATCACTATCAGCTGTAAACAAGAAAGAATCCCTTCAATGACCAGTGTTTGCTAGTTTCTGTGGTGTGGAACTTGGATGTTTCCCAATGACCATGTGTTCAGGCTTGCACTTCTGTCTATGTGGCTCTAATGGAAAGTGGGAGGTCTTTAAGTTCTGAGCAGTACACTCCGGTCTGGATACTGGAACTCAAAGACCAGTTCTTTCCTATCCTTTGTAATTGATTACATGGGTAGCCAAGATATGCTGTCTCAGTAAAGGCCCTAAAATGACTGAATGAAATGTCCAAGGTTAAGGGTTAAATAAATGGCTCTTCTTGGTAAATTGGTAATCTCAGGTGTCTTTTTAACATGAGAGCAAGTTGATTGGCTTGATGTTTTATAAGATAATGGAGTTTGTTTGATAGCAGAACTATGAGTATAATCGTAATCTCCTGGGAATATCAAAGTAGCTGAAAATACTAAGTAATATAGTTTCTAAAAAATAAAAGCATTGCTAGATAGTATTATACCTAATAACGTGTAGCAATTTCAAGGATGCCTACAAGCTATGTGGAATGAAGAAATTCAATTAACTCTTGAGCATTTAGGCAAATAATTGTGGCTTAAGTGGATGGAGAATTGAGCCTAAAAACAGTTATCCTTTAAATGGGAGCATCAGATGATAACTTTTAGAGGATATCAAGTGTAATTTACCTTCTATTAGGTACAAAAATGGAGTAGAAGAGCTAACACTGAAAGTCCTCTGGCCCATATGCTAAGTAATAATAAATAATGAATTGGTTATTGAAAATATAATGTTTTCATACTTCCAAAGTATATGATATATTGATAATAAAAAATTTGTTAAAATCTGCCTTGACTGAAATCAATCATGAAATTAGTATTAAATTAGATTTTAGACTTTCATCTGTTAAAATGATAAACTGAATATATATATCTTTTTATTCTAAATCAGGGGGATTTTATATAAAATATTGTCAAATTGTAAAAACTAAAGATAAAAATAAAAATATAATTTAAATACACATTTTTTTTAAAAAAAGAAATATATTTTATGATCTGTAACACAACTAAACAAACATGAAAGTTTGTCTTGCTAGTTCCATCATTTACCTCTTATGGCCACATAAAATTACCACAAAGCTACTACTGAAAATAAAAGAAAGCTTAGGAACATTGAACATTCAAGAAGGGTAAAGCACATCTATTTCTAACCTGCAGGTTTATATTTCTGCCGTGCTGACAGTAAAGTTGACTGAAGGTGATTGATTTTCCATTTTTGAAAGTGACTATCTTTGGCTGGAAAATTGAATTTGTAGTGGTTTCTCTCTTTGTCTCAATTTTTTTCTTTAACAGACTTTTTACAGGACAATTTATATTCAAAGAAAAGTTTAATAAAAGTAATGAAAGCTTTCAAATCTATACAGTTTGTACCCACTCTGCATCATCAGTGATTTTAGTCTGTCCCATTCCATGTTGTAAATTTACTGCCATTATGACAGAGTTGAGAGTTGTAAATTAAGAGGTAATAACACCTTTCTTGCAGAAGTGGGTTTCTTCTTTCATGAGAAGATGCTTACACTGCAATCAGCACCCTTTGTTTTTGGTTGTTTTGTGTTTTCCCCTTTTCTGGTGTGACTCTCCCACTTCTGATGTTCTATTATGATGCATCATGATGACTCTGACAGAAATGAGTCAGAATCTATCACCAGTAAGGTAGACTTAAAGCTCCCAGAACCACAATACGATAATTCCATTTTCACACTAGTCACAAAATTCAAGTAACACTGTGAACTGAAGATGATCAGTGGATGAGTAGATAAACCTCATGTGGCATGACACTATGACATATTATACAGTCATAGTGAATGACTATTCAGTCAAAATGAATGAGTCTGTCATTTATCAGTGTAGGTAGAATTGTATATATTTACATTTTCAAATTTAAATTAGTTCTTTGGAAATGTCATACATGCATATTCTGCATTCTGCTTATTCTCCTTTCCACTACTGTCTACCCATGATTCTTACCAGTCCCTTTTTTGATTCAGACCTTTTGCTTTGTTCAGGAGCATATCTATGATCACTAAATTAGGGCTGTCCTAGTTTACTTTGTAGTGGTTTAATAAAACACCACACCCCCAAGTACTTGGGAAAGATAGGGTTCATGTGAACAATACTTCCACATCACAGTCTATGGTCGTTTGAACAAGAATGCTCTCACAGTCTCATATAATTCAATACTTAATTCTCAATTGATGAAACTATTTGTAATGGATTAATAGGTTTCTTTGGAGGATATATGGCTTTAGGGTGGCCTTTAAATTTCAAAACATTCATGAAACTCACAGTGTTCTCTCTGCCTCAAGGTATATATCAAGATGTGAGCTCTTACCTATTCCTTTCCTCTGTCATCATAGACTCAAGATGTGGAAACCATAAATCAAATTAATCATGGTCTTTTTGTCATGGTATTTTATCACTGAAATAGAAAAGTAATCAAAACAGGGCCCACCATTAAAGGAACTCAGGACAGCAAGTCAAATCAAGAAACTGGAAACAAGAACTGAAGCAGAAACCATGGGGAATGCTGCTTTATCGTCGGTTCCCCATGCCTCACTCAGCTTCATTTCTTACAAAATCCAGGACTGTGGGTCCAGGATGGCACCTGCCCCAGTGTATTAACCAACTCACATTAACTACTAATCAGTAAAAGTCTGACACATAAGCTTGACTCCAGACAAATCTGTTTAGGACAGTTTCTCAACTTAGTTTCTTTCTTCTCAAAAGTCTCTAGCTTGTGTTAAGTTGAAAAAACTAAACTAAACAACTAAACAACAAAAACAAACAAACAAGAAACACACACACAAATACACACAAACAAAAACCTTAAAGTCTATTAAGAAAAGAACTATTGAGTGAAACAGTGTAGGAATATAAGTGTGGCCTGATGGGTGTACAACCAACCTCAATCCTCCTTTCTCTTAATCTATCCTTAGTACATTTCGGCAGTGAAGGGTAAAGAACCTCTTAAGCCTCACTATATCCTTACCTGTCACTATCCAGTTGTATATAATTATTGAGAGGTTTTATTGAAATGGCTGTATATTTTCTAGAAGACATTTCACAGCCCTATCCCTGTTTTCTGGACCTTACAGTTTTTCCACTCTCTCTTATGTAATGTTCCCCGAGTCTTAGAGCAGATGATGTAAATGCCTTGCTTAGGGCTGAGCACTCAACCATCACTTACTTTTCACAACTGTGTAGTCCTAAGATCCTGCCCTTATCACAGTTCACTGAAAAGAGAGTTTTCTCTGATTAAAGAGGAATTGTACAGCTGGAGTGGGGTGGGGGCAGGAGGGGGCGGCTATCCATAAAGCTGTCGCCTGTATGTGGGATATTTTCTTCTAGCCGGGCTGTCTTATCTGGCCTTAATGGGAGATGATGCACCTAGGCTTGCAGAGACTTGAAGTGCCAACGTAGAGGAATACTCAGGGGACCCCACTTGATCAGAGTAGAAAGGTTGCAGAAGGAAGTGACCAGGAGAGGGGCATGAGTAGGATATAAAGTGAACAAATTTAAAATAAATAAATAAATAAAAAAGAATGGCAATTGTCGTGAGAATAAACATATATATTTATAGAGTTTTCAACACTGTCAATTTACTTGAAAAGAAATTAAGTTTCCTTTTAGATTTCTTGTTCTATGCCATTGTAGGCTTTTGAGGGGGTTTAAAGAACCAGATATGCCGGGCTGTGGTGGCGCACGCCTTTAATCCCAGCACTTGGGAGGCAGAGGCAGATGGATTTCTGAGTTCCAAGACAGCCTGGTCTACAAAGTGAGTTCCAGGACAGCCAGGGCTACATAGAGAAACCCTGTCTCGAAAAACCAAAAAAAAAAAAAA
>JADRCC010231375.1:0-10663 GCA_019843855.1 Hylomyscus alleni
CTTTGAGATTTCATCTTACACCTGTCAGAATGGTGAAGATCAGTAACACATGTTACAGCTCATGCTGGAAAGGATTTGGTGTAAGTGCAACACTCATCCATTGCTTGTGGGAGTGCACACTTGTACAGCCAGTATGGAAATCAGTGTGGCATTTCCTCAGGAAGACGGGAATTGAGCTATATCAAGATCTACCTAGACCCAAAGATCTCTTCATCACACAACAGAGACACTTGCTTAACCATGCTCATTGCTGCTCTATTATTAATAGCCAGAAATTGGAAACAGCCAAGATGTCCCTCAAGAGATGAATGGATAAAGAAATTGTGGTACATTAACGTGGGATATTGCCCAGTCATTAAATGAAATCGTGAAGTTACATGTAAATGGATAGAAGTAGAAAAAAATCATCCCGAGTGAGGTAACCTAGACTTGGAAAGACAATTATGGTATGTATTCACTTATATGTGCCTATATAATAATATATATTATTACATTAAGTCAATATAATAATATATATTATTACAGTAAGTCAATAATAACCAAGAAACAATCTGTAGAACCACAGAGGTTAGGTATAGAGGAAGAGACTGGAGCATGGGGGCTGCAGATAGATCTCTCTAGGAATAGGAGGGAATAGAATAGTTGTGGATTGATGTTGATGGGGCAAACTGGAACAGAAGGGTGGAGTGGAGAAGCAGAGAGAAGAGGTGTTGAGAGCTGCGATGTGCCGAGCCCTAAGATGGCGCCGGTTTCCACCTTCCGCTAGCCGGAAAAGCAAGTGCTCTCTGAGATAAACAAGTCCTTATTTGGCTAAGCTTGCTGCCTCTGGCTGCTTCCGCATTGGGCGACCTATCTGCTATTCCCACGTGGCCTGCAGGGGTTGGCGGACACAGGGTATTTAAGTCCGTGGGCATTACCCAAGAAAGGAAGAAGCCTGAATAACTAGAGAAGAAGAAGAAGAAAGAAAGAAAGAAGAAGAAAGAAAAGAAAGAAGAGAAGGAGAGAGGAAGAAGTGAAGAGGAAGAAGCTTGTAACAAGGTCCTGAATAAACTGCTTAAGGAAGAGCTTGTGGTCCTGTCGTTCTTGCTGGCCGAAGGCGACGTGGCAAAGGGGGTTGAGAGAAGGGATACGGAGAGAGACAGTTAAAATATAGAGCTATTTGAGGGGTAGTATGGGAATCTAATATAGTAGAAGTCTCCAAAAATTTGTACATATATGAGGGTGATCTAAATGAAATTGGCAAATAATCAGGGGGAAGGGGCACAGATCCCCAACTAGCCATCTTTTGTCACTAAACAAAGCTTTCTGTACTGAGATAGTGTTACATTTAATTGCATTGCTGGCCAAAGGGGAACACCTAAACAATTCAGGCTGTTGCCAAGGCTATAGATTTCTCTCCAAAAACTGATGGCAAGCCTCCACTGCTGAATACAGCACAACTCACTTGAACATGGAGACATGAAGCTGATGACTACAAAGAGCCTTCAATCTTAGGTGCTAGCATTTTTCATTCAGGGTACCAAGAGGTACAGGTACTTTGCACACTACTAAAGGAGAAATTTAAACAACTCAGCCACAGACCCTTTGATCTGCAATGGTGTTCTACCTGCAAGACATTCTAATACAATGATGACACAATGTTGGAGTAACCAACCACTATCTAATTTGACTTAAGGCCTACTCCATGAAATGAAACCCATATCCAACTCTGCCTCAGTGACCAAGAGCTTGAGATTAGGTAGCCCAGGTACCTAGGGTAAAACCAAATACTACTGGTCTAAGAAAAAAAAAAAGAAGTAGAGATACAATGACTCCCAATGACATTCTGCTATACTCATAGATGGGTGCTTTATTCAGCCAGCATCAGTGAGTATTTCTCCTGCAGCAGATGGGAACAAATACAGAAACCCATAGGCAGACATTACACACAGGGATCTTGGAATACACTGCTCTAAATGGGGTGTCTCCATCAAATCCCTCCCCTCAGAACTCAGAGAACACATGGGAAAGAAGGCAGAAAGAGTTAGAGGGGATGGAGGATATCAAGAAAACAAGGCCCTTTAAATCAACATAAGCAGTGATCATATATACTCAGGGAGATTGAAAGCTTATACATGGCCTGCACAGATCTGCACTAAGTGGGGTCCTAAAACTAAAAGCAGAAGTGGGTACATGTCCCATCCTTAAACCTAGAAGCTATGTCCAATTGATAACCACTTGCAAGTGAAAAATCTAGTTCTTCCAAGATAGTCTCACTGGGGAAACAAACTACTCTTAAGGGTAGGCTATGTGCCCAGCAGTAGATGGCCAGCAGAAGTTCAGCTTAACAGCATCTTTGGGGGCTTCTTGTCTCATAATCTTGTGTCAGGACTAGTTCTTTCCCCGTTTTAATTTTATCCTTTTTTTATTGTTGTTGTTGCTTATGTATATTCTTGTCTCATTTTACTCTACAGGTCCATTGTGTATATATCAGGACTTCCTTTTTAGTATTTTAATTGGATTCTTGAATGTGTAAGTGAATGTGTCTCTGTTTCTTGAGCCTTGTCTTGGACTCTTTTCTTTCTGTTTGTTTTGCTGAATTCCTATATGTTAGTTTTTGTTTTATTTTATTATTATCCCATAGAAGCCTGTTTCTTTTATTTTTCTAATGAGAGACAGAAAGGGGTTGGTTCTAGAAGGGCGAGGAGGTACAGAGGAGTTAGGAGAGGTAGAAATGAAGGGGAAACCCTAATGAGGATATATTATGTAAGGAGAAAAACCAATTTTCAATAAGAAAAAAAGAAAAGAAAACTAAAAGGTTTTTAACAGGTGAGGAGAGAAGGCAAAACAGTCTAGACAATGGAGCTAGCCGGGCAGAGCATGGAAGCTTGTTCTAGGGACTCTTGCTGACTCTCTACCTATCCATACATTGTTGTTCTAAACATTTCCCAGTCTCCTGGAAGCCACCCAATCCTTCCTGCATTTATTATGTGTGCAAATGTTTTGCTGTATATGTTGTTCATGTGCACATGCATGCCTGGTACCTACGAAAGTCAGAAGAGGGCTTTGGATTACCTGGAATTAGAGTTCTGAATGGTTCTGAGTCACCAATGTATACTGGGAACTGAATCCAGGTCCTCTGCAACAGCAACACATGCTCTTAACCCACAAGTCATCTATCTAGTCTATTTGCCTTTATTTATTATCACTTGTGTCCCTTTATCTCAACTTCAACTGTTTGGTTTCTTTTTCCATCTTCTAATTTCAGTGCTGGCATGTTCAGCGAGTACTAACACAGCATATCCATGGACATCTTTGTGCCAAATAGTCTACTCCTCAATGAGCCCTTTCTTCTGCATCCATGATCTTAGTTACTCTGTTTGTGACTCTCGGTCACTTCCTAGACTCTTCCTTGTTATCCTCGGTCTCCCTACACTGTTCCTATTTCCTTCTATTTCTTCAGTTACATTTTCATATTTTCAATACTTTTAAAGACAAGTAATAATGGTGTCCTCTTTTCCATGTCTTTCTGAAATGCTGCTAGTCAATCTCCTTTTCTGTTTTCCTCCTGTTTCCAGAAACTTCACTATATACCTGCCCCTTCCCAACTCTAATACCTATTCAGTCTGCTAATTTCTTGCAATCAAATTCCACTTCCTCATAATCAATCTTTCCCTCATACTGCCTGGCTGGCTGTACTGTATCAAGGGTTTACCAGGGACCATCTATGCATTCCTGTATCAATTGTCTGTACAAATGCTTCTATTCCTCTCTGATCCGTTTTTTTTTTTTTTTCACCCACAGCAGTAAGGGGCTGTATTCACTCCATTCACTAAACATCTATTGCTATCCTCACTTTGCTGAATGTACATTTCTTTCTTTAAAGCATCTATCCATAGGTACCAATGTATATGGAGATGTGAATGTGTCCAAGTAAAACATGTGCCATGGACTCTTGGGAAGATGAATAGGATGTGAGTAATTGAATGTGGGAGTTGGTGGATCTTTAGTGATGAGCATTTGTGTTTTGTATAAAATGGTTGCCAGACAGTGAGTTGAAGTCAGCTAGCCTAGTAAACTTACAAAGGTGAGTAATATGATCAGCCCAAGGGGGAAGGGAGTAGAACTAGTGGGCAGAAAGTAAACATGAAGATAGAAGAGAAGAAAGCCCCAAAAGAAGCCAATTGTTTCCTTCTACCTCCTGCTCCACAGCATCACAAGAAGGATGGCTTTGAAGTAAAGGTCTGTTCTGGTCCCTCTGCTGTTTAGAAGCTCTCAGTTGCTCTAAGAGTACCAGCAGGATAAAACATAACACAATCTGAGCATGAGGCTCTGCAGGCCTAGCAAGCAGTTCATACCTCCTTGTTTATCAAGCCTGCCAGGCAGGCAGCTTCACTCTAAGCCAGTTCGTTGTTCTTGACCTTGAGCTTAGGAAATGCATGGGGTCGGGGGGTGGGCCTTGGTAATACACAGATGGCAGGGCCCTAGCCTAGAAGTTTCTCATTTCTTAGGTTTGTGGTAGAGCCAGAATATTTTAAATGCCTAACAAATTTCTGAGGATGTTTCTTCCTTCCTGTTCTTCTCTTCTCAATGTCTAATAAACAGCCAAGTCCTCCTGAATTCAGATTACTACAGAGTTAGTGCCCTTAGAATGGAATCCTGCTATATGTTATTAAAGTGGTATGCTTGCAGTCCAAGTCCTCAAGAGACTGAAGAATGGTAAGTTCAAGGCTAGCTTAATACTGGACCCACCATCAATGAAAATATATACTCTTAAATTGGGTATATATATACTTCTTAAATTGGGGGTCATGACCCTACCTGGGAGTATATAACTGAATATGGGAATCATGAAAAAGGCAATATTAGAAGGCTTTTGAATATATAATCACCAAAAAATAATTCAAAGTCAAATGTGTAATAAGTGTGGGGTATTTCTAGCAGTGCCGTGCTTGTTGGCTCATTGCACTTTTACTGCAGCCTTGGTTCTAGACACACTAGATGTGCACTTGGCCTTTTGAGTGTCCGCATGCCAGGCAATGCCAGTGACAATCAGAAATCCCTCGGCTCACATTTAAGACTGTTATGTTATGAATTGCAATGTTTGTCGTGTATATACAAAAATTTCTTCTAAAAACATGATGGTTTAATTACAGAAAACAGATTTTTAATATTTTTCTACTGTCATTCCTCTACACATAAGTAGCAAATGAGTATTTTTTAAATGGCATTGTGTTAAAATGTTTGAATATAAAAATTGGTATTTGAGTTGTTGACTTAAAGTTTCATAAAAGATTGTATGATGAATTTTGGCCTGTAATGAGGACAGATTTTCCAACAACTTCTGAAACAGCCTCAAACAGAGTTGTGTCACTTTGTTCTATGTACTTATGCAAAGTGCAGTCCTTGACACTAATGGTTATAAAATCAAAATATTGGTCAACTTTGAAAGATCTAGGTCCTGTGGAATCACATATTCAAGTATTTGATTCTTTGAGTAAAAACAAACCATATCTATCCCATTAATATATAAATTTGCTTTTATCTTTAATAGGTGGTTAAACCATGTATATGTTAAAGGATCATTTTTAAAACAAAATTCTTTATGATTTATTAGTAGTAAATGTTTCATTGGTGTGCCTATATTAACAACCGTGTCCTCAATATCAGTGCCCTCCTCCCTTGATTCTGCCTCTCCTAGCAATATTTCATCTCAAAATTTCAGTGTTGAACCTTTGACATGTGTGTGTGTGTCCGTCCTGTATTAATATGCTGATGTGCTGCTCACTCTGGGGAGGACCTTGGGTGGTCTGAAGGCTCCCAGGGAAGGCGAATCTAAGGAGGTGGGAACTGCAGCTTGAATCACAAGTCTGAAGAGGGAAGAATGAATGATTCAAGGACTGATGGATCAGTATTGATGCATCAGTCTTCCCTCTACCTCCACTATACATTTCTTAAATGCCACAGTAGAACTCTTTTTTTTTTTTTTTTTAAATTCTGGGCAGCCTCCAGCGAATAAGAGATGCTTGTTTCTGGATGAATGAAATGAGTGTCAGTGTGCGCAATTTGTTTTTTTGCTCCCAAGTTTATTTAAACAGAAAAGGCCGTGACAGATAACATCTGTGCCATATACATTTGTCACATTTATGTCACGTTTCTGTTAACATGCAGCTTTTGGAAGCACATTTCATAGTTGTTGATCATCTTCTGTTGTCCTCCCATTTTTATCTGATCAATTAGGAGGTAGATTTTGAGCAGTCAGCCATTAGGCAGCGAGCCCTGTATTTACCTACTTGACAGAACCTGAACCTGGGCATTTCTAAACAATGATTTTCAAAACTAAGATATTAACTTTACATGGACATCAATTTCCCTAAAATAAACTTTAAAATTAAAAACGAAAAAATAAGTCATAAAACTAGAATAATAGATAGAGACTTTTTGGTTTTTAAACTTACACTTGGCTGTTTTTCAACTTACAGCAACAATAGCTAGCACCACTTTGCCATCTAGTGTTGTGGGTCAGTATTACCTGTGGCAGAAGCAATGAGCACTTTTCCTGTCTGGCTGTTTTGAGTCTATTGACATCACCAACTTCAGTGCTGCAGTACTTAATTTTACTTTGAATACCTTAGATACTATTTGAAAAGAATCAGTCTTCCTTCCTATTCTTCTCTTCACACTGCCTAATAAACAGCCAAGTCCTCCTGAATTCAGATTAGTTCACAGTTGGTGCCCTTAGAACAGAATCCTGCCATGTGTTATTAAAGTGGTGTGTGCCTGCAGTCCAAGAGCTCAAGAGACTGAAGAACGGTGAGATCGAGGCTCACCTGAAGTACAGAAACAGTGAGAACACTGCCATAAAAAAACACAAAGACCTCTTCTTGGATGGAGCTCCATGGTTACATCTCTTGCTTAGAATGTACAAGGACCACAGCGAACACACAGCCCATGCACATGCGTGCGCACACACTCGTGAGTGCACACACACAGAAGAAGCGGGGCAGAGGTACCTCTCATTTCCGTCTGCTGGGAGATTCCTTCCAAGACGGAAGAAACTGTGGAAGAGCTGACAGAGCAACTGAAAACGATCTTTGTCTCAGTTATAACTGACAGGAGACTAAGCATGGCCTTTAAAGCAGACTGCAGCTGATGAGGAGAGCCTGCCTGTAGGTTACACACTTAGAGACTGGAGCAATCCCATCAGGGTTCAAGTCCTTCACCTGCACTCTGCTAGCTATAGGAGCTTGAGCAAGTCACGTGGCCTTCTGCACTTCAATTCCCTTGTTCATATAACTGGGATAATAACACTAACCTATGTTGCCTACTCCAGCTTCAAATTCCTGGCCTTAAGTGAGCCTCTTGAGTAGTTGGGCTTACAGTCATTTACCACTGTGCCAGTCCAGACCATTGCTCGAGTCTTTCACTCATGGCTTAATATTTGCAGGATTTCAAAGCCTATTTCTTTATCTTCTTTTCGTCTCGATTCCAATATGTGCTTGTTTATAAATACCTTGAACCTAGCCTATTGGACACTCAGAGAATATCGTTTTAGCACATTCTCCTGCTATATAACAAAATCCACTAATAATCGGGAAATGAAACTAATAACTGTAGTGACCCAAAAGAATCACAGATCATGAAAATATTTTGTTTTATTGAACATTTATGTCAGTCAAAAGCAAAAGAAAATAAAAGCAACTATTACCATGAAAAGGAAAAGAAATTGGATTAATATTTTTACTTATATGGATATATTTTTAAAGAGAAACAGCCTATATAAGTTGAAATTATCCCACTGAGGGTACATTACAGAGTTCCAGGATTGATTTGCACATAAAAGGCCAGATGTAAGCATCTCAAGTGCTGCTTCTCCCTTCTACAGTCACTGTACTCAGTACTATCCTGTGAGTTAATGCCTTTTCAGTCCCTCTTCTGCCCACTCAGAATCTGTTCCCCATCCTCTGATAAATATGTATCATGAGTGCGTGATTTTGAACCTTCAGGTGATGAATGAATGGCAGCTAACTGGCAACTTCAATGTTTTACATTCTGTTAAGACAAATAATCAGCAACTTGGACCTTCATTCAGAAACATGGCTGTTCTCTAGAATCCCTCTCAAAACGTTTTTCAGTATCAAAAGGAAGGATTGTTCTGAGCTGTGCCGGCACATAGCCATGGGGGTACCACCTGGGAGTTGTTTGGCAAAACTGTCACTTGCTTCTTGGTTTTCAGATCTGTCCCCTGTCTTTAATATCCTCCACTGTGTGTCACAAAACACTCCATTTACCTGGCCTCTGGCAGGTTAGACCAATGGAGGGCAGACCAAAAGAGTGGAGGGAAAATGGAGGGAAGAGGCCTGGCTGTCTCTCTACCCTCTCGCTGCCTCAGGCAGCCACTCCACAGAGACAGATTTCCTGAAAAGTTAATGAAGCCGAGGCTCCAGGGCCTCTCACTTGCACAGGCCTCTGCCAATGTCCTGTGTGCATACTTTTGAACAGCTTTATTGAAATATAATTTACGTGCCATAAAATTCACCCATTGTGAGTATATGGTTCAATGGTTTTTACTAAATTTATCGAGTTGTACAACCATCACCACCATCCAGTTTTAAAATACTTCCATCACCCGCCCCCCCAACCAAAATCCCCTGTGTCTGTTTTCAGTCAATCCTGGCTCCCAAGCCCAGGCTCTAGTAACCACTAATTTGCTTTCTGTCTCTATGGATTTGCTTATCGTAAACATTCACATCAATGACATCACAGTATGTGCTCTTTTGTAGCTAGTTTCCTTCACTGTGCCAAGTATTTTTTGAGGTTCATCCATGTAGGATTGGACACCAGTATAAAATTACCACTCTTTAATTGGTTGGATATTTGTTTTATTAACATAGTCATCAGTTGAAAGACATAGGTCTGACTTTGCACTTATAAATGTGTGTCTTTCCTAAAGAACACTCCCAAGATTCTATAAGCTTCAGGTCTCTAAAGCCTGGAGTTTCCCCCACCTCTGTGTCTCTAGCCCTGTGGCAGGTAGACTCAAAGAGAAGCTCTGATGATCCCTGCTTCTAGGTATCAGTCCACTATCCTTCAACGTGGGGTGGACTTAGAGGCTTCGCCCTACCAAAGAGAATGTGCCTCAACATTTGGGATGTTCAGCAGGGTGTGGTGGCTCATGCCTTTGATCCCAGTGCTCTGGAGGCAGAAGCAAATAGATCTCTGTGAGTTCAAGGCCAGCCTGGTTTACAAAGTGAGTTCCAGGATAGCCCAGGCTACATAGAGAAACCCTGTTTCAAAATAACAACAAAAACAAACAAACAAACAAACAAACAAAGCCACTGCTGAGCTTGCAGATAGCACAGCAACAGTTCTGAGAGGCAATGATGAAATGACTGAGCAGCCTTCTTGTCATCCTTCTCCAATTTGGAGCAAAGATAGGTATGTGAACAACAATGTGTACTCTCGAATGGCAGCAGCTATCCTTGGCCCTTTGATGCAGCCAAAATAGGTAGTGTTGGTGTGTGCAGAGGGAAGGCTAGGATCCTGATCATATGAGGTCAAACCTCACTTCTGTGGGGCTCAAGTAGCTTCACTGAGGGATCCATGCTACACATACTCTGACATGCCTGCTATGGGAATGGATTTAAGGCCCCATTACCAGTTTGTACAGACTGTAGTAAGTCAGTAGAGGTAGACTGGTACACTAGCAAGTCCAGTGCCTCCTTGTCCCCTATGGTTGATAAAGAACCTGCTCTTGCCGGACTGTGGTGGCGCACGCCTTTAATCCCAGCACTTGGGTGGTAGAGGCAGGCAGATTTCTGAGTTCGAGGCCAGCCTGGTCTACAGAGTGAGTTCCAGTACAGCCAGGGCTACACAGAGAAACCCTGTCTCGAAAACCAAAAAAAAAAAAAAAAAAAAAAAAAAAAAAAAAAAAAGCTCTTCTCTAGACTAGTCTAGGAAAGCAGAAAAGAAGCTTTTGCCGTTGCCTGCTTGTCTTTCCATCCCTGCCTTGGTGTGGAGGAGGGGCTGGTGTCTAGGGAAATTCTTTTCATTGGAAATTGTTTTTGCTTTCAGCCCTCAGCACTATTATTGCTTCTGCTGGGTGGAGGCCCAAGAGTAAACAGACCATCGAGAAAGCCCCATGGTATCACTTGGTCCCTTTTGGGCTGAGTGGTCCATGCCAGCAGCAATCATTCTTTGCTTACACCCTGTGGTCCATTGCTTCCCGCAGCTTCTTCCTTCCTCCTGTGTGATTTCATGGATCAGCACCTTCGCTCCCATCCCCCAGCACTGACAGAGGCATTGGCAGCTTCCTTGGACACAAGTGGGCTCAGAAGCTCTCCCTGAGTTGCAGAGGTGATGGATTGCCTTGGAGTTATCATGCCTTTCTCATCGCCGCAGACACCCAGCTGACAGAGGGACAGACAGAATGTTGGCAATAGGTGAGCCTGATGTCAGAAACCCTGTATGCAGTTTGTTTCTGAGAGCACAGACTGAATAGTGAAGAAGGGCATACAAAGAAGGAAATTGGGAATCAAATGGCTGGGAGGATTACAAGATTGATTTCACTCTTGCTGCAACTGTCAGCTGCTTGGGGAATCTGAGCCCAGGCTTCAGCTAGAGCTGAGGAGAAGTTAAAGACAATGGCTAATAAGAAAAATGCTCCCTCCTCCAGCCCCCCCCC
>JADRCC010231381.1:0-12646 GCA_019843855.1 Hylomyscus alleni
GGGGGGGGATCTAACTTAGTGGAATAAGGCAGAGAGTAATGGAGTACCTGGCCTTCTCAGGCCACGAGCTCACTGGTAAATGCAATGTGCACATATCATATTTACAGTCCTCCTCCCTCAGACACAGAAATATATACACAAGTATCTTGCCCTATAAGTTACTTATGTTACAGATTTGTTATGGTAATAGAGAATCGGCCGATACATATGATGCTTCTTCTGAACTCTTCACCTACAGAAACTATCACTGTCATATACAAACCCTCAGACTGGGGTGGAAAACCCCACTTTAAGTTATATATAATAGTATATATAAGTATATAAATATAAATGTATAATTTATATATAAATTAAATATAAAATGAATAAACTCCCAATTAGCCAGATAAGAACACATTTCACTGGTCCAAAATGTGACAGAATATGAAATATGCTAGTAAATAAAATCAGGTGCATTTACTGTGACTTAAACCTACTTCTCCAGTCTGATTTTTGTTCTCCTTGCATCATTAAAACATCATTGATTTTCCAATATGCAAACCAAAAGACTATGAAATTTATCACAAATGGGAAGAGAAAATAAATCTTATTTCAGTAGTTGTAGGGATGAACATATTCTCTGAAGGTCTCCACCATGGAAGCCCAGGGCATGATGGGAGCTCAGTATATATCTGAGAGAGAGAGAATGCATGGATGAATGAGTGAATACAGAAAGGGAGAGCTATGCCGATACACAGAGCTGTACAGGAGATGAGACTGTACATAGGATGAGACTGCCTCAGACTGTACACTTCTATAGGATGGAGGGGCCGGGGAGAGAGCACTGGGGGACACACTAGGAGAGAGGAAGGCGAAGGAGAAAGCTAGCCAGCTCCAGGGCTCGAGGAACAGAGAGGTCAGAGTTCCTGAGGTTGCCTCTCAGGGGCTGTGAGTGCTCTTAACTTTTCTGTTTGTCTTCTTTTGTCTTCCTTCACAGGACACATGTTCACCATTTCCAGCATCGTTACCCATTTATTATACCATCTATAGCCTTATTTATCTGTCATCAATCTGCCGTCTATCTATGTATCTATCACTTATCTATTTATCATCTACTATTTCTCCATCTATCAAATCTATCATCTAGTTATCTATCACCTATTGTGGGGCAGTGGACGATGCCAGGAAATGTGGTGAGGTTGAGTGGGTTCAGAAACTCCAGCACCTCATACCAGAGGATGGCAGGGCTTCACCTGCTCCCAACCAGGCCCCTGTCATGTGGTCACAGCACCCCATGGAGAACATCATGACAATTAGTCACATGGGGCAGTGCCCTAAAGATCCCCCACATGAACATGAAGCATGCCTAACATCTCAGACCAAGCCAATAGAAATCATCTGTTGTCAAACCCCCAACCTACCCCAAAAATGTATATAAGACCCTGTGCAGAAGGAATAAAGGTGTGAGAATTACTCCATCAAGGATCCTCTGAGAGCTTCTGTCAGCTATAACACCTTTTGTGGAAGAGTTCTCTTCCGAAGCTTTCACTGCTAGAAGCTGCCTGGGCCCACCATGATCACTTCCCACCTGGTGGCTTGATTCCTAGCCCCTAAGCCTTGATTGCTAGCAGAACCCTCCCCCCATTTCATGCTGACTCGGGAGCATCTGCTCCTGTCAGCCCACCAGCCACATAGCAGAGTCTCACTGATGCTCTAGAGCAGCAGCAGCTGCAGAAGAGAGCAGCAGCCACAACTCCTTGACTGCTCTAGCAGGGCCAGAGGCTGTGGAGATTTCCACGGATTACATCTGGTATACAGACTGGCAATATATCTATACCTATTTATCATTTATTTATATATCTAATCTATCTATTTATCTATCTACCCTTTTTACCTAATTACATCTATCTATCCATCTATACCTATCTATCTATCTATCTATCTATCTACCTATTATCTAACATTTTTATCTACCTAATCTATCATCCATCTACCCATTTATATCTATCTATCATTTATCTAGCTATCTAATCTATCATTTATCTAGCTGTCATCTATCGATGTATCTATACTTATCTATAAATCTATCTATCTAATAAATCTAGGTATCTATCATCTATATCTACCTATCCCTGCATTATCTATCTGTGAATCTACGAATCTATGTGTTTATGTATCTACCTATGTATGTATGTATGTATGTATGTATGTATCTATCTATCTATCTATCTATCTATCTGTCTGTCTATCATCTGTCTGTCATGCATGTGTGTACCCACAATATATATATGGTCAACTTGAAAGCATTGGTTTTCTCTTCTGGTGTGTGGGTCCTAGGTACAGATCTCAGATTATCAAGCTTAGAAACAAGCACTTTTACCCACTGAACCATCTTGTGGGTCCATTAAGCAGCTTTAAACAGAGATTTATCCTATTTTTATTTATCTGTACCTGTGCATGTGGGTGTAAGTATGTGTACGTGAGTCTGTGTACCCGTGGAGACCAGCAGGGGGCATCTGATCCCCTAGAGCTAGAGTTACAGGCAGGTGTGAACTACTTGGCATGGGTGCTGGGAACCAAACTCTAGTCCTCTGAAAGTGCAGCAAGTGCTCTTAACCGCTGAGCTCTAGTCTCCATATTCTTAAATTATTTGCAAGGACCTTGATGTCATATTTGCTTCAGAAATGCATCATGGGTATTTTATGATTGTTCCAAGAAAACTTACTGTAAACAATTGGAAATGTCTAATACATCCACATACCATTCAGTCCTTTTCTCAAACAGGAAGCTACTACTTTCACAGATTAACTGTTTGTGAATTGGTGAAGGTACCAGGATTTTGAAGAGCAGGCAGCCTGTGTGGCAGAGCAGCCTGGAGTCTTTCCCACTTGAGGACTCCTCAGAAGTGTCTTCTCTCACCATGTCTTGCCCAGCGCTCTCCATTTTGTTCTTCCTTATGCTGTTCCCCTTCTTTTGTGATGCCAGGACATCCATCTGTCTCTGCAGCTCTCACGTCACTGCTTGCTGAGTGCTGATGTCATCACAGATGGTTTTCTTCTGCCTTCTTCATCCATCTCCTTCCTTCACACTTCCCTATTGTGGCTGAGAGGGGACATATTCTCCTCGATGTCACAGCCCTTGATTGATGCATATTCTCATGATTATACACAGAAGATCATCACCTCCACAGCCTGTCTCCTCAATTCACTTTTCTGTCACACTTACTCCCTGCCTTCTTAATGTTTCTAGCCTTCAGCCCTAATCTAAAATTTCCCAGTACATATTCCACAGAACAGAGGGCTGGGATAGCAATTATGTATAGAAAAAAAGGAATCTGCGGTCAAACTGGTTTCTGAAAGGCTATATTTAAACCAATTCTTTAGAGTGAGACTTTCCGAAGCTGCCAGTCTGCCACGAATAGCAGAATCTTCAAGAGCTGGAAAAGATGCTCTGAAAATATTTGGCCAAAGAATTTCCCTGAACATAGAAATTTCTCTCTCTCTCTCTCTCTCTCTCTCTCTCTCTCTCTCTCTCTCTCTGTGTGTGTGTGTGTGTGTGTGTGCATTTACACTTTGCAAAATGCAGCCCATGCCCATTAGAGAAACAATCACCAGAGAATATTCTTCACATAGCAGACAGGTTCTGAATAGCAGGCTTCATTCATTCCCTGTAAGAAGAAGCTGAGATAGGAATGATGTGTGTGAAGGTCTCTTCCTTTTCAGTGGACACCCATGGGATACTTCAGTAGCATTAACAAGAATTAGAACTGCAGAAATACATGTTTATGTTCTGCATCTCATCTTATCCCAGTGCCAGGCCGACACTGTTCTTTTAATTTTCTAGGTGCTAATCACTGGTTCAGAAGTTCACCTGCTATAATGGGCAGCTAATTAGCAGCAGACCCTGAATTCCTGCTCAAGTTTGAAGCAGAAGTCAGACCAGTCTTCTTCATATAAACATGTACATAGCCATCAGCTGACCGACCTTACACACGGCAGCAAGAATGGGTTAGGATAAAAGGCTGAGACCAATTTGGGGTGGGGGATGGGTGAACAGAACCAGACAAGGGCCTCAATGTGGCCATATGGATGGTTCATATCCCTATCCAAGGGAACGGCATAGGAGGGCACACCTAGAATAGCTCAGTGTCCAATATTAGCACCGGTATGAGCTCTGCTAGAGGTAGAGATTGGGGAATGTTCTCACATATCCAGATCGTTCATTTTCTGTTGCAAATGTAAAATTCTCAGTAAGAGTTTACAGCAGAATGGCAGTCAGTTTTAGGAAAAGAGAGATTCTGTAACCTCTCATCACATGGATAAGAAAGAGCAGATTCTTTCAAATAAAGCATGCTGTGGGAGTCATGTTACCTTCACAGAGATCATGTCCCCAGTAGCGGTGAATTCCCCTCCTCCTGTTTATTTATTTGACCACATTTTGTTTTTCTAGCTGTTTGAGTTGAACTTCTGTGCTACCGGCTGATAACAGAACCAGGCCTGAGCAGGGCAGGCAGGGCTGTCAGTAGCCTCACATAACCTTAGCTGATAGAGTTTGCGAGTCATGCTTTGAGTTCTTATCCAGAGTTCAATATACCTGGGATTAGTCTCTGAATCACAGCCTTTTACCTCTGCTATGGTAGCCAAGGCGTACAAGGGGCTTTCCCCAGGCAGGCCACAAGTTCCTTGTTGTGACAGGCACTCTGTTTTGAAAGTCATTCTCTTCTGAAGGCAGACCGTTTATTATATGTTATAGTGGAAAGGCCCTTGCCTAGATTCTGTTTGAGACTGGAACGTGATCTGTGTACCTGTCACGATTGGCTGAAATTTGCCTCATGTGTACAGGAAAACACAGACCCTCCCAGGTACAAATTTCAACCTTATCAAGTACTAGCTGTGTCACCACAGGTGAGTTACTCAAGCGTCCCGGACTTTGTCCCTCTCACTCACAGAAAGGGTGCACCCTAAGGCTTCCTTCACAGGAGTGGTCTACTCCCCATCCCTGATCTGAGGAGGACTTATGGGCTATACTGATATTGATTAGGGTGTTTTTCAGGTGTTGAGAACAGATACTCAGCTTGCAGCTAGTTAAACAGTGAGGATATTTATGGCCTCATGTGAGATGAAGTCTCAAGTCAGGAGCTCTGTTGCTCCTACTATCTAACAAGGTCCTCAATAGTTCGGGTTCCATTTTCTGTCTCTGTGTAGCCATATACCCAAGGAATTCATCAGCAGTAACTCCTCTCCTTGTAATGAAGCCATGGATACCAAGGTACTGTTCACCTCGCTATGAACACTGGGAGAAAGAGTCTTCCCTCTGATTTTTGGAGCATAAGTTCTTTCTGTTTCTTTGTTTAGACTAACTAAACTTAGGTCTTCCGCTCGCCTGGTGATTTTAATGGAAGATGCTGGCTGTATAGATGTTTATGAACCACCATGGTGAACAAAATACCGTGATTGCCCCAGACTTGTCAGGTCTCTGCCTAATATTACTGAGGGTATTTAGTAAGGAAGGAGTGTCATGAATGTTAAGAATAAGGTTACATCATGGGCGCTGGGGAGATGGTTTCGTAAAGCGTTTGCAATGCATACACACAATGAGATGAGTTTGGATCCCCAGCACTATATAAACTCCAGGCACATCAGTGTACACCTGGAATCCCAGACATGCAGATCTGCATAGCAGAATCAGTATGCAGGCCATTGCCAAAGTGGATGGGGGACGAGCCAGGATCCCTGTCAGCAGATCAAGGTCTCTGAATCCTCCTAACGCTGAAACCCTTTATGTTGTGGTGACCACCAACCATAAAACTGTTTTCGTTGCTACTTCAAAATGGTAGTTTTGCTACTGTTATGAACCATAACGTAAATATCTGATATGCAGGATATGTGGTATTTGACCCATGTGAAAGGATTGTTCAAAGTCCAAAGGAAGATCAAAGCCCTTCGGTTGAGGACCACTGCCCTAGATGAAGAGCTAAAGGCAATAAAAACTGTTAAGAGAGAGAATTAGCATTTACCACAAATAAGGCCCCTAAATGGTTATCCAAACCCAAATGTTCAGCCTTAAAATATACATACATACATCTGTATATCTATATCATATCATCTATATAGTCTCTCTAATCTAATCTATCTTTATATCTCTTATCTATCTATCATTTAACTATCCACCTATCTGTCTATCTCCATCTATCTATCTTCTATCATCTGGCTATCTATCTATCTATCTATCTATCTATCTATCTATCTATCTATCTACCTATCTGTCATCTATCTCATGTATATCTTTACAACCAAAACTAAATGGACTCAGCAGGTTGCATCTATACACTTATTTTCATATGCACATGTATGTGTGTAACAGTAAGAGGCAATGAATTTGAAAAGGAGTGGGGGGTCAGGGAAGAGGTTGGAAGGGGGACAGGAAGGAGAAATAATGTGATAATATTTTAATTAAATAAAACAAGAAAAAAACAGTTACCTGTAGCTCATAGTTTTTAGCTACCCTGCTTTAGCTCCTGGGTGGGCCGCACTACCAACCACCTTTCCAGGGTCTCTTTGGATCCACTGATGAAAGACACACACACACACACACACACACACACACACACACACACACACTAGCATATCTTTAACATGTCTTACTGGCTCAGTGGCTAAGTACTCTAAGCCTCCCTCGGCTAGCGTGCGCTTCCCTCCGGTACTCCTGGCTAAACACCTTCCAAATCGACCTTTATCTTTGCTGCCCGGTTACTGTCTGTGATGCCCATTGGTCTTTGTTGCCCAAGACGCTTCTGGGCTGCTCTTCCGTGGGCCTCTTTCCCTTCTGCCTACATTTTGTATGACCTCCTCAGCAGCTCTGAGTCTGTTCTGCCTCTCTCCCCCAAGTATCTCAATCGACCTTCTCTCTCTCTCCCTGCGTTTTAACCTGTGCAACTCTGAGGGTCCCTGTCCGTTTCCCTTTTCCCAGCCATTGGCCACTGCCATTTTGATTGATAGATCAAAAACCAATTGGGGACAAGGGCCTTCAGAGTCAGTACAGGAAGACTCCCAATTAAATTAAAGCGTCAGAACCACTCCCCTATTGGTTACTGACTTATAGAAAAAGAAAACACCGTGGAAAGCCACTGACTAAGACCCTGACATTGACTTCTGGCCTCCATACACATGTGCACATACGTGCACAAATACCTGCCTACATGTGCACAAGCACCTGCAGGCACACGCAAAGACTGTAGAATTGTTCTAAAAGTCTAAGCTTTAGTTTATATTCCTGCTTGATGATTATCAGTGAGCTCATCATTTTTTTGATATTTTCTTTATTTACATGTCATATGATTTCTCTTTTCCCAGTTTCACTTCCAAAAAACAAACAAATGAACAAATAAAAACAACAAGAACAAACCCCTGTTGCCTCCCCCTCCCCATGCTGCCACCCCACCCTCTCCCACTTATCAGCCCTGTCATTCCCCTACATGGGGGCACAGAACCTTCACAGGGCCAAGGGCCTCTCCTCCCATTGATGACCGACCTTGTAATCCTCTACTATACACATGCTGCCAGAACAATCAGTCCCACCATGTATAGTCCTTGGTTGGTGGTTGAGTCCCTGGGAGCTCTGAGGGCATTGGTCAGTCCATATTGTTGTTCGTCTCAAGAGGCTGCAAACCCTCCAACTCCATTGGTTCTTTCTCTAACTCCTTCATTGGGGACCCTGTACTCAGTTCAATGGATGGCTGTGAGCCTCTGCTTCTGTATTAGTCAGGTCTCCTGAGAGCTTATCATTTCTAAGCTTCGGTTTATCCATCTAAGGATGAGATCCACAAATGCTGCCTGTCTTTCTCTCTGTTTTTGAGGACTCGGGCAAAGAAAACCTGTGAAGTTCTTAGAGCTACTTTGCTGTATGATTAGAGATGTGGGCTTACTTTCTCCTCAGTTTACTCCCAATCCTTCGATTCTCACCACGGATCCATCCCTCTGGCGTCTGGTTGGCTGCATCAGATAGGAATAGTTTATGTCCCATTTACGTTGTACCTCTGTGTAGTCAGCTGCTCATGAAGGGAAAGCTGGATTAGCTTCCGAAACTGTTCCATCAAATTGAGACTGTTGCAATCCCAGCCTGTTGTTCTGCCAGAGCATGATGTTAAATTTGGGATGTCAACTTCACTAAATTAAGAGACACCAAGGTTAAGCATTCATTGTTCTCGAATCTCCACAGGCACGGAACACACTCCGTTTACAGCCGATGGGGGCCCCAGTTGGCTTCTCATTTGATTGGCATGACTGGAATTTCCCAGGAGTCTGTGGATAGAGTAGGCAGATCTATCATCCGTGTGGGCAGACACTCTCTCAGCTAGTAGTCCAACTTCAGTACAAAGACAGAGAACCGGTGGCTTTCTGCTTTTTCCTCTGGGAGTAGCATACCTATCTTTCCTGTCCTTAGGCATCAGGACTAGAGCTTCTCAAGCATTTAGACTCCAAGATTTGTATGACTGTACTTCCCTGTTATAGTTGCCAGGTGTTCAGGTCTTCCTGTGAGAGTTACATCAATACAGTGACTCCCAACCTTCCTAATCCTGCCACCCTTTAATACAGTTCCTCATGTTGTGGTGACCCCCAACCATAAAATCGTATCGTTGCTAATTCATAACTGTAATGTTGCCACTATTATGAGTCACAGTGTAAATGTCTGGTATGCAGGTTACTTGACCTGTGGCCCCAGAGGAGTCGTGACCCACAGGTTGAGAACCGCTGCACTAGTGTCCTGCATGGCTGTGACATCTCCAGACGAGTATGGAGCTCTGCTTCCAGCTAGCCTGCTAACTGTCCGACAGACTGCCTGAGACTTCTTAGCCTCCATGACCAAAGAAGTTAATTCCCTCCCCCTACTGACAGTCTTGTCTCTCTGGAGAACACTGAGTAAAGCAAAAACTAATTGATAGCTTGATAATTTTTCTGGTAATTAAGCAGCGAATAGCAAATAAAGGACAGCTGAGGGGGCCACCCGAAGCCTGAATCACTAAACAGAACCATACCAATGAGTCTATCAGCTGAGATACCTACTAGCAAAACTGAACACTTGTGTTAGGCGTTTGCTTCGAAAGGCTAGGTCTGCTTTGCTGGCTATCCCAGATACTACTGCTCCTATTCCATTGTTCAGCAGCTTGTTCCTTCTCAGAGACCATGGGTTAATTTTTATGCATTCTCAGATGTGTTTAAACTCCTGTGGGTTTTAACGCTTCTTACACAGGGATTGCCTTCTCTCTGCTGTAACTAATCTCCAGAAATACTAAGCAGAAACACGTTTACTGCTTTCACCAACAACTTATAGTTTTCTCTTTCCATCCATCCAGTCGTTCTGTAATGTACGAAGAAGAATCCTGTGGATTTGTTAAGTGCTGATATCTAAATTTCTGATCTCCCTCTCTCTTTCCCTCTTCTCCCCTCTCGTTTAGCCCAGGCTGGCCTCACACTCCCTATGTAGCCAAGGATGACCTTTAGCAACTGACCTTCCAGCATCTAGTTTATGAATGTTGGCATTACAGGTTCACACAAGCATGGCAGGCTCAAGGGTGCTGGGGACTGGAACCAGGCATTCAGCAACATTATCAGGCAAGCATCCTTCCAGTCAAGCTACATCCACAGCCCCTGAGCTTTCTGTTTCATAATCCCTCCTGCAGAATTCTGCAAGCGACAACTGTCGTGCTCTGAAAATGTGGACTATGCTTATAGCTATGCACAGGCTGGGATCACAGTCATGGGTGAGTCAGACCATTCAAAGGGGAAGCTGGCATCATATCTGTCACCAAGGCCAGGGAGACCTGGGGCTACAGTGGCAGTTTCAAACCGGCATATGGATGAGAGTTAAAGCTGTGGGCAGATGGTAACTGCAATTAGATGCAAATATTTTTTTTTATTTCCAAACAGCAACCTCAGTAGTACTAGGCCCTGGATGTCTGCAAATCACATCTCAGTGACTCAGTGGCAGGCACTTGTCCCCCACATGCAGGAGGAGCAGTGGCCTCCATAAAAGCTGCATTTGGGAAGATGCCTCTCCTTCTTTTGCTAGGCCATCCGCACAGATGTGCTCTGCTGGCTATGACCCTGCTGGCTGGGGCACAGGTCTGGGGAAGGAAACAGAATCCAAAGGCAAGGCCCTGCCTTTGGCAGGAGATGATAGCCAGAGATGAAGCCAGGCAAATGTTAAAAAGCCTCTCCAGAATGATCCTTAGAGGGTGACATATATAAATGAAGGAAAACCCCAAAGCTCAGTGATAGATATTGTTGAGGTTCATCTAAAACTAATTTTTTTTTTTTTTTTTGGTTTTTTCGAGACAGGGTTTCTCCGTGTAGCCCTGGCTATCCTGGACTCACTCTGTAGACCAGGCTGGCCTCGAACTCAGAAATCCGCCTGCCTCTGCCTCCCAAGTGCTGGGATTAAAGGCGTGTGCCACCACGCCCTGCCCTAAAACTAATTTTTAATGCATTCGTGTTACCTCCTTGTGTACACTTGTACAGCTATTCCTATGAAGGTTGATGGGGCCTGGAGCCCAGCCTTTGCCAGGACACTGGACACTTGAATAAAGACTGCAGAAAGGACCAGAAGGACAGGAGACATAGGTAGGCCCATGCGCACTCATAAGGCAAATGTGTCCAAAGGAGATGCTGTGGAGAATTCAGTGTTCTTAGGAGGAAAGCCTCGTGGCTTTCCTTCTCGGCTTCCTCTGAGGCTGTGCCTAAGATTGCTTCTCCAAGCTCATTGGAATTCCTAAACCTTTGAATACCCCTTGGTCTTTGGTGGCTTTGCCTGAGGGCCATTGCTTAAAGGATTTTGCTGTTTTCTTCTTACTGGATTCCCATTGCACACAGCCATCCATTCTTCCATTCTTCCGCTCATGTGTGCACCAGGGCTGAGCTGCTGTGACTCCTGCCCTCCAGCAATTGTAGAGGTTTGAAGCCCAGAGGAAGGGGTAGAAGGATCAAAGCGCTGAGCCTCTGAAGTTATTTGAATCTGGGCCTTTGGGAGCTAAGCTGGGTTTACATTAGCCTTTTGTGGACTCATTTCTCACCGACACATTTGGAATGCTCTTGGTGGCTTCCACTGCCCTCTTCATTCTCCATGGAGCGATTTCAGAAAGTTAATTAGCTTCTCTGTGATAGCCTCTCCTTCGGAGCTTGAGGCCAACCTGTAACTTACCATTTAAAAATGACCCTTACCCTGGGGATAGGAAAGACAAATTCTGTTCCTTTTTATTTTATTAAGTTCATGGTTTACCATCATCGATGTCATAATTAGTAACCAGAAGTCCTCTCTTTACACACATGTAATCCACACACGCACATACACTCCCACACATGTATAAACGTATAAACGTGCACACATGCACTCGCACACTAATGGGGAAGGAAGATAGACTCTTTAGAAACTGTGCAGATGAAATACATTTGTGTATATGTGTGTATAATATATGTTTATAATGTTTAATACCGTTCACAGTACATGATGTTATAAAAAAAAATAATCATTATTAAATAGCTGGCGATTTAGCTTATTCTCGCAGTGCTATGTGCAGACAAATGAGTAGCAGCCTTCGGACACAGGATATGCAGCTGATTCAATGGTTATTTTCAGGTTATTTGACAGACAATTAAATTGGAGTTTATATTGTTTTCTAGTTCTTCCACTCACTAACCACTGAGACTATGTAAGGTTAGAGATAACTGCACAGTTTACCCAAGCTTTCCCTAATGAAGTGACCCAGATGGCAAGGACAATGGCAGAGTGGGAATAAAGATACAGCTTCTCTGTGGGTGTGTGTTTGTGTGTGTGAGTGCAGAGGTCAGAGGTCAACCTCCAGTGTCATCCTCAAATGCCATCCACCTTGCTTTTGTCTCAGGGTCTTCCCTGGCCTATAGTTTGCCAAATAGTCTAGACTAGCTAGCTAGGGAGGACCCTAGATCTACCTGCCTCTACTTCCTAATAACTGGCTTATAAGTGTGCACCACCACACTCAGCTTTAAATGTGGTTCCTGGGGATTGAACTCAAATCCTTATGCTTGTGAGGTGTAGTGGCTTAACCTAATGCTGCTTTTACTCTAATGCTAATTTGGAGGCCCCCCCCACAAGGCTGTTTGCCCCAAAGAGAGAATCATAGGTAAGACACTGAGTGACCCTGCCCCCAGCTGATTGTGACTGATGAGTAAAGATGCCAACAGCCAATAGCAGGAGAGAAGAGAAATGGGTGGGGTTGAGTTTTGGTGGACTTAGAGAAAGGAGCAGAATATGAGGAGACAAGAAAGAAGCAGCTATGGGATATAGAAAGAAAGTGCAAGAGAGAGAGAGAGAGACAGAGAAAGACAGAGAGAGAGACAAGAAGGAGGAGGAAGAGGAGGAGTGAGCCAGAGAGAGAGAGAGAGAGCCAGAGAGAGAGAGAGAGAGAGAGAGAGAGAAGGAGGAGGAGGAAGAGGAGGAGTGAGCCAGAGAGAGAGAGCCAGAGAGAGAGAGAGAGACAAGGAGGAGGAGGAGGAGGAGGAGGAGGAGAAAGAGAGAGAGAAGAAGGAGGAGGAGGAGGAAGAGGAGGAGTGAGCCAGAGAGAGAGAGCCAGAGAGAGAGAGAGAGAGACAAGAAGGAGGAGGAGGAGGAGGAGGAGGAGGAGGAGGAGGAGGAG
>JADRCC010231390.1:0-11923 GCA_019843855.1 Hylomyscus alleni
TTTTTTTTGGGGGGAGGGGAAGGAGATAATATTTGAAATGTAAATAAAGAAAATACCTAATAAAAAAGGAAAAGAAAATTGGAACTTTATCACATCCTGAGCTAATAATTTAGCTTTAGGTTACTTAATACTTTAGTTGATAGCGTACAATATACTCAGCCTGGTTGTTAACCTGACTTTAAGGAATAATATAAGAACCAACGTTATTTGTCTTGAATTTCCCATGCAATATGTTTTATAATGAAAATGGATAAATAACTAGATATTAAGTTATGTACTCTTCCTGCCCCTTTTTTGTTTCCTCCCTCTCCTCTATCTCTCCCACATCTCTTCCTCCCTTTATCTAGGTCATTATTTTGTTCTGGCTTCTAAGTAGAATTGAAGCATCCACACTTTGGTCTTCCTTCTTCTTAAGCTTCATATAGCCTATGAGTTGTATAATATGTATTTTGAGCTTTTGGGCTGATATCTATTTATCAGTGAGTATATACCATGTGTGTTATTTTATGGGAAAAGACAGGAAAGGAGTACAGAGCAAAAGGAAAATCAATAGAAATATGTAGCAGTGAGGGTGGGAACTGGGAATAGCCACTAGAAAGTCCCAGATGCCAAGGAAGTGAGAGGTTCTCAAGACCCAATGGGGATGACATTAGCCAAAATACCCAACAAAGTGGAGAGAGAACTTGTAGAAACCACCTCTAGTAGATAGGCAAAGCCCCCAGTTCAGGGATAGGGCCACCCATCCATCTGAAAAACTTTAACCCAGAATTTTTCCTGTCTAAAGGAAACACAGGAACAAAATATGGAGCAGAGACTGAAGGAATGGCTATCCAGAGACCACCCTACCTAGGGAGTCATCCCATCTGCCGACATCAAAGCCTGACATTATTGATGACAGAAAGAAGTGCTTGCTGACAGGACCCTAGGATAGCTGTCCCCTGAGAAGCTCTGCCAGCACCTGACCAATACAGATGTAGATACAGCAAACCATCAGACTGAGCCCAGGGACCACAATGGAAGAGTTACGGTAAAGAATGACAGAACTGAAGGGTATTGCAACTCCATAGGAAGAAAAAGAATATCAACAAATTGTCCACACACACACACACTCAGAGTTCCCAGGAACTAAACCACAAACTAAACAGTATACATAGAGAGATCTATGCCTCATGCTACATAGGTAACAGAGGATGGCCTTATCTGTCATCAATGGTAAGGGAGTCCCTTGGTCCTATGGAGGCTTGATGGCCCAATGTAGAGGAATACTCAAGCAGCTAGGCAGAAGGGGAAGGACAGATGGAGGAACAATATATATATATATATATATATATATAGAGAGAGAGAGAGAGAGAGAGAGACTATATATATATATAGTCATATATATGTATATCCATTATATATATGACCATTTTGCATATATATATATAGTTATGTACTCATGTATACTTATATTTCCCTGACCCTGCAAGCAATGGCTATATATTTGTATGTTGTGATAGTAAATGCTGAAAAGAGTAAACATATTGAAAGCATTCTTATAAAATGAATATCTACCACAAATATTAGATTCAAATTGATGTCTTTGTACACTACTGTTTTTTATTTGGGTCGGCTAGAGTTTATAAGTTCTATTTCATTTAAAACTTTTAAAAATACTTCTGTAATATATAACTCATTTCTTCTCAGTATAATATTTTTTGAGCTGCTCAATAAATATAGAACTTAGGCCCTCTGTTAGGGACACATGCACACATATACACACAGGGACAGACATGTGCCAAAGAAAAGACAGCTTTTAAGCAGGGACATATTAAGATTCAGACAACAGAAATGCAGAAGACAGAAGACATAAGAAAGAATATTTCAACCTGGACTTGCCCTGGGTAAAATTACTCTAAAAGGAAGTGTTTTCATTTCTTTTCCTTAATGCAACACTGACCCATTTTGAGTATTCTGGGGGTATTATTAACAAGGTCAAAAATTCACTTGTCGACTATGTTAAAGTACCTGGGATAAACAATTTTAAATAAAGAAGGATTCAATGTTTTGTTATGATTTCTCAGCTGACAGATCGTGGCTTCTTGGCCCCATACAGTTGATCAAAACCTGGCAGTAAGTTTGTTTAGCAGAGATTCTCTTCAACTCAAAACAAAAAAAAGAGAGAGAAAGAAAAGAAGAAGGGGTAAGTAGAGATGGAGGTCTGAAGGAGAGAAAGAGGAAGATAAAAGAACAATGTGGCTTTTAAGAACCCACCTTCAGTGACCTATTTTATGTAACTAGTTCCTATTCCTGAAGTTTCCAAATTATCTCTAGTAAGTGTTGTTATCTTAGGACCATAATCACTAATATACAAGTCTTTCTTTTGAGGAAATACTGAAAACCAAAATCATAACACTATGTTCCTAAACCAGTATCCAAGAGTCTCCAAAGCTAAGTAGTTCCATCTATGTATATTAATTACAATTACCAAATGTTCTCTGAGGTTCAAGGCAACCCAGAATGGATAAAATGGAAAGAAATTATTTGCCTCAATACAAGAGTGACTTATAATTCAATTACACAGTAGAATCTTCATTTCTACATGAAACTGCAGAGTCACTGTCTGCACTATCAGCAGCTCAGTCTTCTTAGCTTAAGTTTGGCTTATAGTTTCTTTTGATTTCTGTAATTCACTTCTCCACTTTGTCATATTTTTATAATGTACTGATTTTTAATGTTTAAAAACAAGATGCTTCAGTATTATAAACAAATTCTATCTCATTTCTCTACAATATATTAACTCATTAATGTTATTGTCACTGTCACTATAATATATGACAACATGACAAAATTCTTAACAAAATGGACTATATTTGATCCATGGTTTTAGAGAATTGACAGCATAGTTACTTGGCTTCTTTTTTTTCCCTGGCCCCTTAATGAGGCAAACCATCAGAGAAGCACGATTTGCCATGGTGGACAGAATACGAGCAAATTGAGGTGCTGGGAGAAGAATGCCAGGAGACTTTGGTCTTTTCAGTGCCTAGAATTTAAAGATCTAAGTTTGATAACTCAGTGAAATGATCTGTGGTATATAAATTGACAATCATTATGCATTGGTGAATCTTTTCTTTCTTTGTAAAATGCTTATTTTCAATTACTTATCAACATATCACTTGTTTCTATGCATCTAAAATAGATAAAGCAGAAATGACTAAAACTACATTGAAAAATGAACATATTAGGACCAACTTATTAGGAAATTTAAGACTTTTCACTCTATTTGTTTAAATAAATTAAAACATTAAATACATAAAATATTTCAAGAATACAAATTAACCTAACAGATATATTTTAAAATATTGCAAGGAGTCATCAGAAATATATGATATTTTAAGTATCAACTTTTTAGTTACAAAAACTAACAGGCTGAATCACAATTTAACAATAAGAATTGAAATCTTACCTCTATATATTCCTGCATTCTCTTAGCACAAAGCAATTAAGTTAGAAATAAGAAAAAATCCATATATATGTAAATAAGAAATACACTTCTTGGGAGTTTATTGGAGAACAAAAAATTGTACCATAAATCAAAAAACATTTACAACTGAAAGTAAATAGAAATATGACCTAGAAATGGATCTGATACAATTTATATTAGAAGGGGAAGTGAATATCAATGTGACTAAAAAGGAAAAACAAAACCATTACCAGAGCAGTAAGAAAGATAAAATTAGAAATTAATGACATAGCTGAATAATATTGAAAGAAAAATATTGCAAATATCTGCAATATCAAACATCAATTGAGAACTTTTACCAAGATGGATGCAGAAAAGAAATGAAGAATAAACACTAACTCTTTGAAATAAGAATGAAGAAATGAAAGAGGCACTGCATAAATTAAAAAGAATATATGATGAATAGATTGCTAACAAATCTGAAAGTATATGGGATGTACTCCCAAGAAAATCTCTTTTTCAAAATGATAAAAAAAAAAAAAGTAAGGCTAGGTGATGGCTTTGAGGTTAGGAGCTCCAGAGGACCCAGGTTGGATTCTAAGAATCTCCATGGCTGCTCACAACCATCTATAACTCCAATTCCAAAGGAGCTATCATCCTTTTCTGGCCTCTGTGGTCACTGGATCATGCAGTGTACAGACATGTAAGAGAACATTCAAAAACACTAAAGTAAAATTTTTGAAAGTAAAAGGTATTTTAAAAAATATGAAGTATGGTCTCTTCAGTCCTACTTAGAAGGGGAAAAATAATCACAGGAGGAAGAGAGAGGGAGGGTCCTAGAAGGGAGAGGAGGGGGAGGGAAAATGTGGAGCAGGATAGGGCATGGGAGGAGACAGGAAAGAAATGCAGAGGGTCAAAAAATTGAGCAGAGGTATGTAGCAGTGGGTGATGGGAAACTGGGAGTAGCCACTAGAAAGTCCCAGATGCCTGGAAAGCAAGAGTATTCCAGGACCAAACAGGGATGACATTAGCTGAAATACCCACCAAAGGGGAGAGAGAACCTATAGCGATCATATCCAGAAGTTAGGCACAGTCCCCCGTTGAAGGATGAGGCCAATCACTCATCTCAAAAATATTAACCCAAAATTGCTTCTGTCTAAAGAAAATGCAGGGACAAAAAAAGAAAATGGAGACTGAAGGAAAGGCCATCCAGAGACTGCCCCACTTAGGGATCCATCCCATCTATAGACACCAAATGCAGACACTATTGCTGATGCCAAGAAGTGCTTGCTGACTGGAGCTGGTATACTATCCCCTAAGAGGCTCTGCCAGTGTCTGACCCATACAGATGCGGATGCTCATAGCTAACCATCAGACTGAGCACAGGGACCGCAATGGAGGAGTTAGGGGAAGGACTGAAGGAGTTGAAGGGGATTGCAACGCCTTAAAAAGAAAAACAATATCAACCAACCAGACTCCTCAGAGCTTCCATTGACTAAACCACCAACCAAAGATTACACATGGAGGGACCCATAACTCCAGGGGTAAAGGGGAATGGGATAGGGAGTTTGCAGAGGGAAAACTGGTGAGGGGGGTAACATTTGAAATGTAAATAAAGAAAATAACCAATTTTAAAAATTATGGGTAAGCCATCAGAAACATTTCATTTAACATTATATAATAAAATATTATACATCGAACATTCAAAGAGGAATGTCAAATAATAAGGAACAACACTGTTGACATTTTTGAATGAGTAGGACACACATCTAGTCTTATGTAAAGAGGCTCAGTATCTTTATTTTGGAAATCAAATAAATACAAATAGAAATGGGTTATAATGAGACAAAAAATTAAATCATTGATAAAATTACTCTGGGTAACATAAAAGTATGATGACATATACAAAAACATTCAAAATCCATAAAATCTGAATATACATTACAATTAAAATAATAGTATTAATCAATGAATATCAAAATAAAGGTATCATACTATAATGATGCTGAGAAAGAAATATAAATATATTTAACAGTTAAAAATATAAAACACTGCTACATATATACAAATATTTTGCAAAATGAAAATTTATTACATGGAATTAATAGTATAGCAACCAGTAATACTGTTAATGCCATTCATCTTAAATTATTTGGTATATATCCCTTTCTTATATAATCTATGACTAAGCCATGAAATACCACATGAACATCTCCACCCACAAAATTAGATTTCATACATATTTAATTCACTAAATACAATTTACCCTCTACCTGAATAACCACATAGTTAATTATCAACTCCCCCAAATTAACAGCTTTTCCTTTATTGCACATTTTAATTATATCTCAGTGTTGTCGGATTGCTGACTCCTTTACATGACTAACATTTTTTTATGGAAAAAAAAAACCATACCCTTAGATGAATAAAATTTCTAAGATTAAATGCCATGTCCCCAAGGATTCATTACATGTGCTTAAGGCAATATTCTACTGTGATAGATGACAATATATTAAAACCAAGTATTTCAGTTTCAGTAAGTGGTGTCTTTCTTTTGAGCTATTATATCATTTGATTTAACAGGTTTTTATTGCTTGAGTGAGAATTAAATCAGTCATGCAAAACACATATTTTTACTTGGCTTGTGTGACAAAGCTTATATCATACTTTTAAAAAGCTCATTTTTTTCTTCAGATAGGCTAAATTAGAGTTCCTTCTTGCATTCCTTAAAGGAATACATTATGATAATAATACAAAATGTCGCAAACCAGTTAGGAAATTCAGACTGTGCCAGAAATGACAGATATTATAAATTTGTAGTGTTATGTTCTGATTTTTAAAAAGTTTACCATGTGCTGAGATTACTTTCAGACCTAACATTTTAAAAAACAAGATTCTTTTAGTTTTAATTATGTGTCTGAGTATTTGTTCTGCATATGCAGATGCCTGTGGAGACCATAAGAGGGAATCCCATCTCCTGGAAATAAAGTTACAGGTAGTTTTGAGCCTCACAGGATGGGTGCTAGCAACAGACTATAGGTCCTCTTGAAAACTTTTACATGCTGAACCATCTCTCGAGAACCTCAGACCTCAATTATTTTTATCTTAGCTTTTAAGTTTTTGAAAGCTTCATATATGTGTACTGTATGGACATCCTTTCTCCTCCCTTTCCTCTCTCCAACCCTTCCCAAAGCTCCACTTCTCAAATCCATGGATGCTTACTTTTTACTTATTATTATTATTATTATTACATATTTATGCTTATAAATTTATAAATACAACTTGTTAGGTTTCTTTATTGCTGCTCTTGTGAACATGTATTTAGGGATGACTGCTTGGTATAAGATAACGTATGAGGGAGTCTGTCCCAAATAATGATATGAGTCTTCCTCTCTCAGCAACCTTTAATTGCTACAAATAATATTTAAAAGACTTTTTTAGAAATGAAAATGTCACAGAGTTGGAATACTGTGGAAACAACAGCATTACTAGATTAGTTTTATCCACTTCAAGAGGGATTTTAAGCCAATTAAAATTTTATTTACATTCTCATCATCACCTATAGATTAAAAATGCTAGATGATTAAAGTTTAAGCTGGGTTCACTCACTATTGTACTGTGATATAATGTGAAGTGTAATTTGGGTGTGAAAGTTTCCTTTAAAATTTTGAAGCTATTTTGAAACAACTGCCTCTCCTTCATTATTCCAGAATGTATTTCATACTAAAAGGCTCTTAGTCACCATGATAGATCACGTTTGCATTTTATTCCTTTAGATGCCTATGTTAACTGATTTCTGTCCCCTGATGTTTAAGCTTCTAGATTTACTACATGGATGAAAATTGGGAGAAGTATGTATCTTGCCCTTGTACTCACTACTGCTTTACGAACATGAACTTATATTTTCACATGCATACAATGCAGACTTAAGTATCCACATTATTGAATCTACATGTTCATGAAAATCACCTTTAAAATTGGCAGGCCTCTTCTTAACTTTTAGGGATTGTGCATATTGTACCTGATTATCTTCACAAGTTTTAGAAATTAAAAGAAAATATTGAGAGTTAAAAATAAATTTTAACTCATCATAAAATTGTTAGATTTCAAATATTAACAATTTATTTGCAATATTTTTGTATCCATCAGCTCATTTCCCTTATATAAGCATCATACTTAATGAAAGATAGGAATTTATTTAATTATGTACAGTGTGCTATATAGACTGCAAAGTAATATTCATGTTGTTAGAAGGCCTGGGTTTTGATGTATATAAAGAAATTCCCTGTTATCTGTGCAGTATTGTTCTAGTGACAACTCAAACTCTCTAGACCAAGACATGGTGATGAACTCTAGAAAATCATATAATTCTGAATGTAATTATTTATAAATGGACAATAAGATGCCACAGAGCATAAGTGGCAAAGTATATTATAGTTTGATACCCATTAGCCAGCTATAAATTACAAACTGACTCATAAATTAGAATGCTACAAATTTTCAGTCTACAAATTTTCAGTCTTATCCATGTAATGATAATTTATTACAAAATAAGCATTTAATTCTTTTATTCTATGATTGAAAATAAAAAGAATTGGCCATAGGGGCAGAAGAGATGGCTCAGCAGTTAAGGGTACTTGTTTTTCAAAAGGCTTCAATTTAAATTCCTAGCATCTATATCAGGTGGTTTACAACTTCTGTTCCAGCTCCAGATTGCATTATGACTCTGGCCTAAGCAGGCATTTTCACTCACAAACACATACTCACCTGTAAACAGACAGGCCTACTAGTCAGTGAGGAGTGCTGTACAGGTTCAGGCTGCATTTTGGGAGAGCAGACCTCTTCCCAAGTGCTACAGTTCTTAGAACAAAAGGCTCAGACACGCTTTACTTCCCTGGATAAGATAGATAGATAGATAGATAGATAGATAGATAGATAGATAGATAGATAGATAGATAGATAGATAGTTTTTGGGGGGGTCAATCAGATTTCGGCAGCAGTTATTTCTCACTGGTTTAGGCTGAGAATCTTTATTTGTCTGTAAGAGGGTTTGACCAATGTTAGACACCTCTCTTGCTAGGGCTGTTGTGTGGGGTTGGGGATGAAACATGAGCCAAGGTCTCAGGAGCTACCACCAAACTCTTGCTGTCATTTTCTCTGCTCATTGGGTACTTCCAAGTTCCAGGCCAGTAGCTTAACTGGACCCAGGCTGCCAGAATAGCCCACTGCCCCACAACACACCAAAGTATTTTACATTATTTGTGACTATTGTGAAGGGTGTTGTTTCCCTAATTTCTTTCTCTGCCTGTTTATCCTTTGTGTAGAGGAAGGTCACTGATTTGTTTGAGTTAATTTTATATCCAGCCACTTTGCTGAAGTTGTTTATCAGGTTTAGGAACTCTCTGGTGGAAATTTGGGGATCACTTAAGTATACTATCATATCATCAGCAAATAGTGATAATTTGACTTCTACCTTTCCAATTCATATCCCTTTGATCTCCTTTTGTTGTCTAATTGCTCTGGTTAGGACTTCAAGTACAATATTGTGTTGGTAGGAAGAGAGTGGGGAGCCTTGTCTAGTCCCTGATTTTAGTGGGATTGCTTCAAGTTTCTCTCCATTTAGTTTGATGTCAGATACTGGTTTGTTGTATATTGCTTTTACTATGTTTAGGAATGGGCCTTGAATTCCTGTCAAATGTTCTCTCATCATCTAAAGAGATGATCTTTTGTGTGTGTGTGTGTGTGTGTGTGTGTGTGTGTGTGTATGTATGTATGTGTGTTGAATATATTTATATAGTGGAATATGTGAATATTTATGCAAAATAATCAATAAAATTTTCATAAATCGAATCCAAGAACACATCAAAATAATCATCCCAGGGATGTAGGGATGGTTCAATGTATGGAAATCCATCAACATAATTCACTATATAAACAAATTTGTTTATATAGTGAATTTTATATATATACATAAAATATATGCATAAAATTTGGGCATATATGTGTATATACATACACATATACACACACACACACACATATATATAATATATATGTGCAAATATATATATGCACAAATTTTATCGGTCCCTCATAATAATACATTCTGAAGCACACAAGCCTTTCCTGATTTCACATTTTTGGCTCTACTTCACAAGGTAGAAGTTCACATGTAACAGCTACCCTTGTAAATATACATATATTTTCCTAGAACTTTTAGTATTCTCAAATAAATATCATAGGTCTTTGACAACTTATTGGATACATTAATGTTAATGAATAGTTTTTATCAATGTGCCAATAACATTAGTTTCAAGGAATTTCATGTAGGTATGGATTTATTCACAGAAACTTGAGTGATATAAAGGACTATTTAAATTCCCTACGATCATTTAACCTACACAGAATACTAACCTTACATTTCACTTTTTATAATTCCTCTGCTAAATAAAACATAACATAGTTGACATTTATCTGAAACTGTTATCCTTTGTGAGAAACTTCACCATATACATTTTATTAAAAAATTGAAGTTTTACAATTGTCATAGATGGACGGTATTAGTGCCAAATTAATGGAAAGTAAAAAATAACAATTGATCTTAATAAATCATTTTTCAACCTCCAGCTGGGTTTAAACCACCCTGTGATGTAATTGATTTGAACATCTTTAAGAGTATTTGTGTATGAATAGCTGGAGGCTAAAGTGAGAATTCTTATTGTGTTCTGAGTCAATACCAGCATTGAATCAATAAACTACAGACACACTAGAATTTTAAAATCCATATTCTAAGCTGAGTCTTTAATACATGTGTTCTTCAAATGATAAAAATAAAATAAAATAGATCATAGTATTTTAAGTTTGGAATCTAGCTAAAATCATTTAATACTTTCAAAATAAGTACTGATGTCATATTCCTCTGACTTTCTCCTTCCAGAACAAAATAAAATGAAACTTTGTGGTAATTAACATTAAGCATTTCAAAATCACATTAACATATTCTAGTTTTGTTAGATTCTTTTAAATTAAAATTAGCTTTAAAAATATTAGTTTGGGGCTGGTGAGATGGCTTAGCATGTAAGAGCAAAGACTGCTCTTCTGAAGGTTCTGAGTTCAAACTCTAGCAACCACGTGGTGGCTCACAGCCACCTGTAATGAGATCTGATGCCCCCTTCTGGTGCTATAGTGTACTTATTTGTAATAATAAATATATCTTTTAAAAAAATATTAGTTTATTTTCAGTCAACTCAATGACCAAAATTTTCTTTACAGGCTTGTGAGTTGGCTAAGTGGATACTGGTGCTTGCTCCCAAGCCTGATGATCACAGTTCAAACTCTTGAGACCTACATAGTAGAGGAAATTACCTTGAATTCTTCAGTTGTCCTCTGATCTTCACACATGTCTCTCTCTCTCTCTCTCTCTCTCTCTCTCTCTCTCTCTCTCTCTTGCTCGCTCGCTCTCACTCTCTCTCTAATAAATAAATTATATAAATAAATGTTAAAAAGTAAAATATTAAGAATAATATGGTATGTTTTTCTGCCCACAACTTAAGAAACAAAGGTTGGCAGATCTTTGTGAGTTCAAGGACATATTGGTATACATTCTGAATTGCATGCCAGCTAGAGCAATATAGTGAGATCCTATCTCAAAAATACAGAATAAAATAAAATAAACAATTATAATATATGTCTGGAAAAACAATGATATACTGTTTAATCAGTTCAAAAATTATTATTAATACTGTATTCCTGTTTTTTTATTTACAGTAAGAGATGTAACATAGAAATCCATCTCATAATCTTAAAATGATGATACATGGACAGGATGTATGTTGTAGTTAAACATACTTAAGCAGTGAATTGAGTTCATTTTATAAACTTAATTTTGAGTATTAAAGCTAATTAAATATTACATGATTTTATATATTTCTTTAAAATTAGTTATATTTAATTCATTTTATTTTTATTATAATTAATATACAAAATAAGAATTGTTAATTTTGGTATTATGCTCTACAAAATTTCTATTCATCCTTATATCATTTTCTAACAAAAACAATGTATGAACAATTCTTTAAGTAAAGAGTAATCAAAAGTATTAAAGAAAGCAGAAAATAAAACTTATTGCATTTTTTAAATCAAAGTAGATTTTTAAAGATTATGAGAAACTTAAGAAGTGATTCAGGTTTTAATATAAATAAAATCATTGATAATAGTTGCTGCATAATTTCTAGCGAAGCAAACCAACAAGAACACAAATTGATACTAAAGTTTTTATCATATGAAAATGTCTATGTAAGAGTATGGCATCTTGGCAGGGCAGTGGAGGCACATGCCTTTAATCCCAGCACTTGAGAGGCAGAGGCAGGCGGATTTCTGAGTTCGAGGCCAGCCTGGTCTACAGAGTGAGTTCCAGGACAGCCAGGGCTATACAGAGAAACCCTGTCTTGAAAATCCAAATATATATATATATATATATAT
>JADRCC010231396.1:0-10779 GCA_019843855.1 Hylomyscus alleni
GAACAACAATATGAACTAACTAGTACCCTCAGAGCTCCCAGGGACTAAACCACCAACTAAAGAGTACACATGGTAGGACTAATGGCTCTAGCAGCATATGTATAGCAGAGGATGGCCAAGTTGGTCATCAATGGGAGGAGAGGCTCTTGGCCCTGTGAAGATTCTATGCCCCAGTGTAGGGGAATGTCAGGGCCAGTAAGCAGGAGAGGGTAGGGTAGTGAGCAGGGGGAGAGGGGAAGGAACAGGGTTTATTTTTACCTTATTTTACTTTTTTTTTCTTTTTTTTCGAAAAGGAAACTGGGAAAGGAGATATTGTATGACATGTAAATAAAGAAAATGTCTAATAAAAATAAATAAATAAAAAAGATTTTTTTCTTCTAGGCACAAGTGGAAGATTTAACACTTGTACTGATATGGGTCAACTCTGTGTTTGGGTCCTAAGAGTACCTCTAACACCAACATAATTATAACTTTGCCATAAAAAGAGGTATGTAATAAATCCAGGGCTCTTTCCTCCAAAAAAGAAAGAAGCTTTAAGGCTAAGATCATCTACTCTTGGCCACATCTACTGCTTTGCTAATGAGAAAGGAAGGAAATGTGATCTGCCTCCTGGTGAGGAAGAGAAGGGAACGATAGTCTTACGCAGCTGTCAACAGGAGTACTTTGGAAAAGGCAGTCTGCTTTACTGCTTCACTAAATGGGGCAGACAGTGGAGCAAACAGATCCAGACAGCTCAGCAAAGGCACCTTCATGAAGCAGAGCTTCAAGGTCAGGGAGCTGAGCATTGAACAACCCAGCAGAGGAGACTGGGGAGCCCTTTCTCAGAACTTGGCCCGCAAAACTGATACACTTTGTCATTTGTAGCTAAGAACTAAGCCACCATTCCAAACCATAATAAGATCTCCATAATCAGACAGAACACAGGATCAGAGTCAGTCTATGGGTAAGGAATGACTACACATCTCTTGTAGCTTGTGACCTCCATGGACTATCCATCCAAGGCTTGACAAAGAGAGCCTTAGCATATGCGGGTTCCACCTATCAAGCATACACCATTCATTCTGTCAAAAATATCTCACTTTTAATTACACATGGTTTTGTTTTCTCTAATCAAGTTTCCATATCCAAGCAAGCCTAATCATTGCTCAAGATAATGGTAGGAGTTGAACCTTGCTAGTGGCCAAATTCTGTAATGAACGACCATGACTTTCTGCTTCCTGGATCGCAGAGTCTCATTTCTGGCTGTTTTCTATCCTTCCTGGGACCTTGCTCTTCAGATTTCCCCTGGATTTTATAAGTTACTTTAGTGTTTTGTTTTTTAAATTGCATCATTAGCAAAAATCCATTTCTGTTGCTTACAAGCATAGATTCCCTAAGGGTAGACTGGTTGACCTTTGCTTCAGTTTCTCATTTAGTTTTTTACAAATCTCCAGTGTTCAGGTATTATCACATCACTGCCGCTTTGCTAATTCTTTTCTCCTTTATTTTCTCTCAGAGAGGGGAATTTGTATCTGGACATGCACAGGTGGGCATGTGTACACATGGAAGCCAGAGGTTGGCACTGGGCATCTTCCTCAATTTTTCTGAAATGAGATCTCTCACTCAACCTGGAACTCACAGGTTTGGTTATGCTGGATAACTAGTGAACTCCAGGGCTCCACGTGTTTCTGACTCCCCAGCTCTGGGATTATGGGTATGTGCTCCTGTGTCTGGATTTTAAAATATACTTTCTAGGGATCCAAAACTCAGGACCTTATGTTTACACAGCAAGCATTCTACATACTGGCCATCATCTCAAGCTATAGACAGCCTTATTAATAAGTACTCGTACAATGGTGATGTGACCACAAATTACACAGATTCTTCCTTGGGTCTCCTAACATACTCTGGCCTCTACATTTTATTCATCTCATTACTTGGGACTCAGTGACCCTTAGCCATTCTCAATAGAGAAGGACACCTTTGATGTGACCTTTTCCATCCTAGGCCGTTTCCTTTCCTGAATAGCTTGTTTCTCTCTTTGGATCAAAGAAGCTTTACCTGTATCTACCTGCTGCTGCTACACCTGGACAAACACAGAGAACACTGACCAAGACAGGCCAGCCTCACCCATTGGGAATGAAGGTGGACTAGGAAAAAATGATTCCAAACATGTAAAACGTTTATAGTTTTATCTTTGGAAAGGCTATTGATTTGTAAGGTGAGTCCAATCTTTCTCCCTAACACACTTGTCAAGTCATGTGCCCTGCACCTGCTACTGGGACAGGCTGTCTCATTGTGATAGCTTGATGCATCCTCCCCTTATCACCCACTAGACCCAAAGGGTGCTGCCTCAGCCAGCAAAAGACACTGGCCATTCTCTCTGAGCATACTCAAAATACTTAGAGATGCACTCCAAAATAGGCAGGGTCCACCCAGATGCTTTCTACTTGAATGATGCCAAAGGCTACCTGTATAGATAGCCATTCTGTTCAATTTCAATTTGACAGTAAACAAGTTACAAGGTTTATCCAACACTGGATTTGTGTTAGATGGCCTTGCCCAACTACAGACTAATGTTTTAATGTAGACTTTAAGGTAGGCAGATTTAAACTAGTATGCTCAATAAGTTAAGTACACTGAGTGCCTTTTATGTACAGGTTATTTTCCAATTATAACGGGCTTATCAGGACGTAAGCAGGATGTAACAACCATCTGAAGTTGAAGAGCATTTCTACTGGCATCAGCCTCCATAGAATGCCAGTATCTGCAACTCCCAGGGAATTTGGAAGGAGCCATAGACTCAAAAGCCTGCTGAGGCATGTCATGTATGTCACACCTGTATGGCCTAGGAAGCAGCAGACTTCTCAATATTACTACCAGGTCCCAGGCCCTCCTGAATGTCTCTACAGCCCCCTTTCCTGGGTTGCTTATTAGATCTGCGAGATTTTTAGGCACACTGGCTTTCTGCTGTCACCTCTGCCCTAAACAGCCCCAGTGAGTAGATTCAGCAAGCTGAGTTATCATGTGCTTTTAGGAACACTCTCTCTAATGTACTTCCTGCCTTCATGATTATTTCACACCTTCCTGATTTTATTGTACCAAATTCCAACCAAAAGAACAATTCACTGGGGTGATGTTACTACATAATCAAGCTCCCATTTAGCTGCCACTGACTCCTTGGATAGCCCCGATTGGACAAGGTCACACATACTCTCCAGGAGAGTAACAATCACATTCTCTTACTCCTCCTCTTCGACAGAGTCCAGCACAATTCCTGGCTCACAGGAGGGTTTAAATAATTGTTGAGCCAATGTGTTGGAATTGGGTGTTTTCCTAAATCTGCTTTAGATGCAAGTTAGCATGCCCCTTTGGCATCTCTGAGAAGCATCCTAAAACTTCTTAGAATCGCATAATGTACACCTGACCTGCCTCCACATCTCCTTATTGAAATGGAACAGAGGAGGGAGAGCCGATGACCTTTCCTGATAATCCGTACCCACAGTCAGAGCAAGTCTCCATGGCTGTAGGGGAGGGAGCAGGCCACTGCCATGCAATACCAGTGCTGTAAGGAGATTCAACTCTGACAGCAACAGAATCAGATTTCCACAGCCTTCATACTGCATTGGCGTCTATGATATTTTAATACAAAGAGACGCTGGACTTGGCCGGTAAGAACGTTTGCTGTTTTATTTTCAGAGCATGGTGACAGCAGTGGTGGGAAGAACCCCAAGTCTACAAGGAACTGCTCGTCACAACTCTGGAAAGATTTCTATCAGAATGAATGGCATGTCAGGAAGACAGAAAATAGGGTGCAACTTAGTCTTGGATGCTTGCATTTGTTCCTGGGATTCTAAATCTACCCAGCAAGGACTCACTCCATCAAACATGAGGCTGAGCAGAAAGAGTCTTTTGGGATTATAATTAGAAAGTTCATAATCAGAATTCCTTTGTAAATGGAAGTAAGAATATTTGAAAGCAAAAGTCTATGCTTGAATGTACCCCCACCCCACAAGGTACCCAGTTCATCTCCCACCTACATTTCTATTCTTGTTTGGAGAACAATAGGTGGAACATTCTGCTAAGTGTGTGGAAGGGAAGAAAGACAGCAGGAAGGGGGGCAGTGGGGAAGCCTTCATCCTATCCACATTATCCGGAGTTTGATTGACTGTGCAGCCAAGTCTCTTTTCAGATGTTCAAGTTTGAAAAGGACTGAAGACGTGCCGTAGAAGGATCCAAAGCAGATGCCAGGAAGGAAGTATCCATAGCCACACCCACCAAGACCCCTGCCATTGGAAAGGACTGCCTGGGACACTACATCATGTGAGGCATCTAATGCCAAAGGCTCTGTTACCCGCCTCTCACCCAATTTCAGGAGTCATCAGGGGTCATTTTCCCAAAGTATGAGGGCAATCTTATTTTTTTTCCTTTTTTGTCCTCTTTCCACAAAAAGTTTAATGCTAATCAAAGCAGAATGCTTAATCAGTTCAAGATGGTCTGTCAGCTTGAATTATCTATTTGTCTTCCTATTTACTGTATCTGTCTGTCTACAATTCTTTGTATCTTTGTGAAAATCAGTTATTAGGGCCCATGTTTCCTTCTGACTACAATCGCTACCAGATGAACCTCCCCGGTGATATGTTGATGATTTGCTAATTTATGGTTTTTAAAATCTAGGAATCCTGAGATATTGCAGGGGAGTCACGTGGGCTACAAGAAGAGAGGTGCTCAATGCCTTTCTTGACAAGGGATCAAAGATTGTGTAAAATACAAGACTTCAGTCCCATTTCAACCTGAGTGATGTCTGAGTCAGAGAAATCGTAAATGACATCTTCTAGGAAACTTCCCTCCCAAGAGCAGTCCAGCCCTTGCAGACCTGGAAGAAGTGAGAGTGAGCGTCACCCGAGACCCACGTAAACAGGAAAGGAAAGCAGGCCTGTGGTATCAAGCCAAGATAGCACCACATGAATCAACCCACATCCCATTCTTGCACACTGGAGGCCAGGCTGAGAGCAGCCACAGCATTGCAGTAAGACTGCCTTGGATCTGAGGCAGGTTTAAATAAGCTCTCAAGCTGAACTTCCCAACCACTTAGGTGGCCAGATAGCTCAAGAGAGATCGAGAGCTGTGGTATGGCTGGAAGGTTTAATAGGTGTGCTGGAATGTATCTGTCCCCGATGCCTGGCACAGACCAGGCAGTCAATAATCACATGTGGAACGAATAAACATGAAGGTATGGCACATGGTGACTCTCTTTCAGCAAGGGTAGACCCCCAAGAGGGGGCAAATAAAAAGAATCTTTCTGAGGAAATAACCATATTATGGCCTTTAAAAATAGCCTGGAATCACTGTGGGTAAAACCTAAAAGTAGGGAGAAGATAGAGGGGCAGCCCATGTTGAGCCAAGGTAGTAAGTAGGTATAAAGAAACACATGAGGTCTGAGAAAGGGAGAGAGAGACAGAGAGAGAGAGAGAGAGAGAGAGAGAGAGAGAGAGAGAGAGAGAGAAAGAGAGAGAGAGAGAGAGGGAGAGAGAGGGAGAGAGAGGGAGAGAGAGGGAGAGAGAGGGAGAAAGAGACAGAGAGAGACAGAGAGAGACAGAGACAGAGACAGATAGAGGGAGAGAGAGAAGACAAAGAGACAGAGAGAGAGACAGAGACAGACAGAGGGAGAGAGAGACAGACAGAGAGAGAGACAATGAATGAGAAGAGCAGTCTATTTTGAATAAATAGCTAAACTAGGCCCCAATTATGAGAATCAAAAGGATATGCATACAGCCTCATGCCTAGCAGGCAGAGAGAAATGCCCTGGCAACTTGGAGAATATGAAGGAGATATAGCTATTCTCTGAATTCTTGGAGCATGGGGTCCAGATGAGGGTAGAAAATATGGTCCCAGGTACACATGGAGTCCTTTAAATAAATTCACCGTTATCTCTTGAAAATCAAGAGCTCAAAATGGACCAAACAACAAACCCTGAAACTGACCCAGATAAAACAATATGATATTTGTATGTAAGAGACTAACACTGAAGCTCAAGAGATGGCTTCAGTGCTCTGGAGCAAATAGGGGTTTGGCTGTAGAAACCACTCCCCACTCTAGAATAGGGAAGTCACCATGGAGATTTTCTTTCCATGCTAATTACATTCAGTTTCCTGTTCTCCTTTGTCCACCCTTGTCTTTTATTATTCCTTCCTCTCCACATGTTCTCTCAGCTTCTGGCTACCAAAAATCTGTGGAGCCCTCTACACTCACTCTGTCCTCTCTGTCCCAAACACCTGGGCCAGAACTACCTCAGTTTGGGGCCCGCTGAAGCCACATCACAAGAAACACAGGGTCTGGATGGCTCCCCAGCTGTGCTCTCTCTATCCAGGGGGTTACAGCTGATGGATTCCTCTCTGTGGCCAATTATTTTCCATGGCCCTTGGCCATATGACCTTGGAGCATGATCTTGTCAGTTCTCATAAACTAACCAGGAGTAGAATGAATTACACTCAGAGAAGAAACCTCTGGGGGAAACCATAAGAGGCTGTGGGAGGAAAAGACAGCAAACCAAGAACCCCAAGGCCATGGAAGTCTCAGTATCCCCCATGCTTCTACCACCTCTGAGCAGTTTTCATTGTACATGAAGGGAAGGAGGCAGAGTCAAAGGCCTTGGGAAGCAGGCTGGGCTCTAGGACAGCTACTATACTGAATAAGATTTAGGGTCTCAGCACAAGGGGCTAATTGTCCCCAACATTTCCAACATGGATAATTTTCTTGGTCCTTGATTGAACCCTTTGTTTGTTAACACTTTGGCCTCTATTCTTGGGGGTCCCAATACGTGATACAGCAGCAGGCATATGTATGGGTACCCATACCTACAGGCATATGTATGGGTACCCATACCTACTGCTAGGATAGATGACATAATGCAAAGGGTGAAGAAGGCCTCCCTCCACAGACCCTTGACTCCTATGGACAGGGAGGAAGTTGTGGGAAGGCCACAGGAAATGGTTATGTTGTGCCAAACACATTGATTAAAAGTCACATGGAAGTGTCAAGGGGACCTCCATATGCTCCAACCCCACATGTGGCTGTCTTCCATATTCTACAACACCTGTAAGTGACTATTGTGTCTTTCAAGTCATATGTTGTTCTATCATACTGATTTTCCATCCTGAATGATCTTTGGATTTCATATTTTTGTATCTCTGCAGTTTGTGGGTCATACATTACATTAAATTCAGTTGTCTGACAAGTTAATGTATTGTTATGAGTAGTTAACTGCTGAATAAAATATGCACATACCAAAAAAATCTCTTAACTGTGTATACATTTAAGTTGTTTTCTAGGTATTTGCTGAATTCAGTCTTGGGGGGAGGAGTAGTGTATGTGTATGTGGGGATGAGAACAGCACATGCATTTTTGCATGCACCAAAACTCAAAGTGCTGCCTGCTATTTTAAGAGTCTAAACTCCAGCTCTCAACAAAGTTAAGCCCCTTTCCTTTTGCAAACGCATTTAATTTAATCTGGAAACTTTTTGACGTTTGGAATAGAACAACTGTAGTTTCTCATTATGTTTGCTGCCAGAATCCATGCTTCGTTGCTCAAGTAAAGACCTTATATTGCTAATTACTACCACATGCCCATATCCCAAGCGAAAGGAAACTTATTGATTCTGACAGCCCATTCTCTCAACACTGAATTCCAAATGAAAACTCAAATTTTGGCCAAACATAACATTTCATCAATCTTGTTCTACTGACTGGAGAACCAACATCAAACAAAGGGTGCTAATGGCCCTTTATTACCGTTCCTTTCCCAAGCTTATATTTTCTGATGAAAGATCTAAGTGACCAAGGGCTTCTTTAAACTACTTGGTAATTAGCTTTTGAACCAGGAAACAATGCATAAAGTAACAAGAACAGCCCCGGTGTTGATGACAGGACGTACACTATATCCCGCAGGGTCTGGGGACTTTGGAGACCCAAAAGAGAACATTAAAAGCAAAATGCACTTTCACAAAGGAGATTGGGGGCAGAGAGAGAGAGAGAGAGAGAGAGGCAGAGAAGTAGGGAGGGAGAGGGAGGGAGAGAGGGAGAAAGGGAGGCAGTGAGAGAGAGGAGAAAGAGGGAGAGAGAGAGAGAGAGAGAGAGAGAGAGAGAGAGAGAGAGAGAGAGAGAGAGAGAGAAGTCTTAAAGTGGTGATAACAGATTACAGAGCCAGAATAAAAGTGGAGGAGGGCCCATGATTTGAAGTTCTCAGCAGGTGGGGCTTTGGGGGGACGTGCCAGACTTTAAACCTGACCAGATCAGACCAGATCAGGGCAGGCCAGCAAGTACTGGTCTCAGACCCTCATTTTGGGCCACCCATCAACAAAAATCTGTCAGCCAACAGCCCACCCATACTGGGCCACAAACACCACTCTGAAAAAAAAATCCCACCTGGAAATTAGAGTTAAGAAATACTTTCAACTTGGATTTCAAAGCAATTGATTTTATTGACTTCATTGGGGACAGGGATAAGGAGATGCTGGCTGAGACCAATGGGCTGGGACAGCTATAATGAAGGCCTGGGACTCTTGGGATGCCGTCCGCTTTATAGAGATCTGTCCATATCTTAAAGGCACACTGAATTAGGAAGCTGTTTTCCTCTTGGCTTGAGATAAATGACAGAGGAAAATCTTTGGGCTTATTTGGCCTTTTGGAACCAACTGATGGCCCAGACATGAGAACAGCTTGGTTCTAACCTCATCCAGGGTTGTTAAGATAATAGGAAGGGGAGAGGCCTATAGGGGGAGATGGAAAGACATGCCGCCTTACTGAGAAGGTGCCAACTGGCCTCTTTTCTCACTGTCCTTTGTGTCTGTGAAAGGAAACTGCTGTCCTGTGGGTAGTTCAAGGAAATGAGCCCTTTCTCCACCTCCTCATTTTCTGAACAGAGGACTGGACACCTGAGCTCAGGATGTGTTGGACTCAGTAATAGTAGCAAGGCTCACTGGGCTCCATCCAGCAGGGCCAACTGTCAGGATGGTAGGAGCAGCCGCGGGGAGAAGGCCCTACAGGCCAGGCTCCAGTTTTCTTAAACACCAAACTAAGGTAATAATTTGGCAATCAGTTAGAATAAGTAACAAAATAAAACAGTTCCATGATAGGGGACAGGGGATTAGCATAAATGGGACCGTTTTCCGCATTTTAATAGAGATGCGGATGTCAGTCCCTGGTATGTATATCAGTGCACATTCTTCTAGGGGTGTATGATATGCTTGACCATTTTATTCGATGCACTTCACACCCTGAATTAAGAACAAAGTCGAATGCCCCTCCCCCAAGAGCTTTCAAAGCAAGTACTTATTGACTTTTAAGACAGTTGCAACCATCCCATCCTGCTGCTTTAGCTCCTCCATTGAGATGGCCCTGTTAGAGGATCAGAAGAACAAGGTCCCAGCATCAACATCAGAATAAAACTTCTGGTCCCTGCTGGACTCATGCTCTGATACTGGTGGTGATGATATTGATGCTGATGATACTGATGCTGAAAAAGTCACCTGAGCAGAAACCTAAATAGTTCCCAAGAAGAAAGCCTTCATGTTTGAGAAATCAAACAAAAGACCACATCACTAATTGCCTGTGGCACCCTGATACCCTAACTGCAATACTTCCTGCCCAGGAGGCATTTCCACTGTGTAATGAAACCCTTGAACAACAAGGCTTCCTTGCAGTCACTGGCATTTCTAGTAGGAAGGATGAGCCAGACCTTGGTCTGTGCTTGGCACAAAGGACAGTGGGAAAGGAGTTCTAGCCCCTTTTAGTACACATGACAAACTACCAGGAGGTCATGAGACCTCAGTTGCAGAGACCAGAATTTGATCATATCACAGGCTCGTGAAATGAGCTTGGTGTATATGATAAGGTATGAGAAGGTATGGTTCCAGGTGCACATGGACACCTTTGAATTTATTTACTGTTATCTTTTAGAAACTGTGAATGGCCACAAGACCTCAAGATGGTCCAACCATCTCCCATGCTCTGACACCATTCTCCTGTAGAATGTGCACCCTCCCTCATTAAAAAAGCAGGCAGGACAGAGAGGGAAGGTCTTAACTCAATGCCACTGTTGCAGGGACTTTGCAAGTCACTCAAGCATATGTCCTCAGGTGCAACTGACTTACTTTCTGCCTCCATGTTTGTTAAAAGTCCCGCCGAATTTATTCCGATTCAGGATGAGAGCAGCAATTTCGGGCACGTAGCGGGCAAACATTGCCTACATGCATGAGACAAAGAAACAAGAGCCAAACAGAAATGGCATGCAGAGAGGCTCCTACACCGTGGAGGCCTCGAAACCTCTTGGCATACTTACTTTCTTCCACTAACCGCGCTATAGGAGCCCCCGTATTTCTTGCGGTTTCCTATTAACTCTATGATTTCAGGGACGTAGCTGGCAAACATGGCCTGAGGAGAAGAGGGGAGACAGAGAGAGACTAAAAAGACAGGCCAAAGAAAGGGTGACCTTTTCAGAAGGGGGATACTAAGATCTGAAAACACAAAAGGATTAGACCTGCAAAGGTGCGGATTCATGTGTTGGATGATACAACAATGACAGGACAAAGGGGAAAGCTCCTGAAAATACACAGAATGAAACATACGTGCGTCGACCTAGACAGTAGAAAAGAACAAATCACAGTCAAGAAAAATGTAAAGGAGACAAGTGTACATGAGCTGCCATCTTTTTCCTTAAGAGAAGTAGGTAAGAGGCTTGTAAAATGATGCCAAGTATTCACACACACACACACACACACACACACACACACACACACACAC
>JADRCC010231400.1:0-10418 GCA_019843855.1 Hylomyscus alleni
TTTTGTTTGTTTGTTTGTTTTTTGAGACAAGGTTTCTCTGTATAGCCCTGGCTGTCCTGGAACTCACTCTGGAGACCAGGCTGGCCTCCAACTCAGAAATCCACCTGTCTCTGCCTCCCAAGTGCTGGGATGAAAGGTGTGCGCCACCACTACCCGGTGGCCCTCGTTTCTTGTACAGGGAGAAAGGAGGTGCATAGTGGGGCTTCAAGTCGTGGATCCCCGGGCTACAAGAACCCACATTAGGAGTAAGGGAGTTTACTCACTGGCAAAATGAGATAATGCTTGACTTTCTGCAGATGGCACAAGGACAGGACAAAGCCCTGTGGGTTCCGCTGGCTCTCCCGGACCAGGAACACACTTTGGGAAGATAAAGCAGTATTACCAGGGATTCCTGGTTGCAGTTGCTCCAGGGTCTTGCTGGTCCCCGGGCCTGTTACCCAGCCCAGCCCAGCCCAGCTCAGCCCCTTACCCATCCACCAGGCCCTGCTGTCCAATTAGCCGCTGGCTCTCCTCCCGGGAGATGCGTCCGTGAAACCAGGGCTGGGTGCGATGGATGGCTAGGGTCAGAGGGTAAGAGATGCTGATCATTTGGGGAAGGGAACCTCCCGCCGCCCCGCACCGAATAGCGACGCAGCCCGCTCTAGGGATTCCAGACCATCACCCACCTGCACTGAGGCTCGAGCCAGAGCACGGGGTGGGCAGGCTGAGCCGATGGTTTGTCTTCTTCTGCAGTGGGAGACACGGAAGTCAGGATACCCTTGGCATCCACTGCCTCCCCAAACCCTCTTCCTCCTCCCACTCCATGAAAGCCCACTGGGAGCCAGGGCAGCAGAGGCACAGATGGGTGAAGGCCCTTACTCTCCAGGCCTGGGCTTCTTCCATGGCAGCACTCAGAGCTTCCCGGGGGTTATCAATGACACGCCCAGCATGGCCAGAGAAGTCCATTGCAACTAGGGTATTATCTGAGACACTCCTCTGGAGAGAGGACAGGAGGAAGAGAGGAGGGGTCAGAGTAGCTGCCTTGCATGCCCACCTCTCCCATACCCCAGAATATACACTCACCAAGGGTGGTGACCCCAAAAAGGAGAGGCGCAGGTGACGAGACTGGGCCTGCTGGTAATTCTTATATAGCTGTACCCCGTACTGGAGGCAGAGGGGTGGGGGGGGAAGAAGGCTTGAGGTTATGAGAGCCTAGGAAGTGGGCCGAGCCTGCCCTTCCTGGAGGGTGTTCTGAGATAGCTCGGCTGTGATGGCCTCTTCACTAGGAAGGCGTCTGCTGGCAGAGCTGACGGCATCTCCATCAGGCAAAGCCAGCCCCTCAGCCATTCCGGGGTCTCACCTTGAAGAGCCGGAAGGCAGCCAGCCAGCAGGTCCGGCTCTGCTCATCCTCGCTGCAGAAGAGGTGGAGCCCCTTGTGGCCATTTCGAAGTTTGTTGGGCTGGGGAGAGGAAACGCACTGTCCCCTATATGATTCTGTGCTCGGTTGCCATAGGGCAGGGAAGGATCCAAAGACTATCCAAAAGTTCAGGTATAGGGAGAAGAGGCTGGGTTCCTCAATGTGGCACTCAAAAGCCACGGGTAGGACACTCAACCTTAGGCAGCTGTCACCCCCCTGCCCCCCAGCCCAGGCCAGGTGCAGCCCTCACCTTGACACAAAAGCCGAAGTCGGTGGGCATCCCATACAGCTTGCGGCCCTGGGTCACCACATAGACATTGGACTCGTTTACATCTGCCACGTACTGTAGGTGTCTGGGGTCCTGGGCAGCATGAGAGAGTAGGACTTGGTACAGGTAGATCCTATCTCCATATTGGTGTCCCACCAGGCAGGGAGATTTGGTACAGGTAGATCCTATCTATCTCCAGGCAGGGAGATTTTAGGACCAGGGAGAGGCAGGGTCCTAAAATCCATGGTCACACAACCAATAAGGAAATGGTTCAGTGGGTAAAGAGCCCTAGCACCCACCTAAAGAGCCGGATGTAACGTTGGACCTCTAATCCCAGTGTGAGGAACACACGAGGGTTCTTAGGGCTCTCTGGCCAGGCAACCTAGCCTAATCCATGAATCCTAGATCCCAGTAGGGACCCTGCCTTAAAAATCAAGATGGACAGTTCCAGCGGAGATCCACCTGATCCAGCATGAGCCACATTCATGCACACACAGACACACACAGAGAGACACAAATCCACACACAGACATATCCACACACATACACAAACATATCCACACACAGAGACACACACAAAGGCATAGGTACACATAGAGACACACACACAGAGACACACACATACAGAGAGACACACAGAGACATACACAGGCACAGGCCCACAGGGACACAGACATACAGACACATACAGAGGCACATGCACACATATATGGACACACACAGAGACACACTCCACAAGAAAATACACACAAACATACACACACACACAGGCATACACACACATAGGTACAGGCACACAGAGATACAGACACACAGACACACATACAGAGGCGCTCACACACACACAGGCACACCCCACAGGAACATATACACAAACACACACAAACAGAGGCTGACTCAAGTCGCCTATCTTTTCTACTGCCACTCCTGGGGTAGGTGAGCCAAATGGGCTGGGGTAGAAAGGCGCAAGCAGGGCCTGGAGACAGGCAGCTCAAGGGGAGGGAAGCGCAGCTGAGGGTCCCCTGATCTGAGAGTGGAAGGGTCTAGGCAGACCCGTGAGGAAGAAGTCCATGACAGGCTGGAGCCGACCCCTCACACCCTCACCTTGGAGGTACCCTTGGTAGAGTAGTAGAGGCCAGATCGACGCAGAAAGCAGAAGAATCGTTTCCAAAGCTTTCGACCTGACCCCCGGCCGGATCCCCGCAGCTGCAGGAATCCCTGGATCTCAGGGAAGCTGCCGGCATTCAGGAAGTTCTGAGGACAGATGTGAGCAAAGAATGAAGGGCAGGCCTCCCCTCAGGCCTCGGGAGGAGGTGCTGGTAATGACTGTCACAAATTCACAGGCAAGGTCACCACGGTGGGGGAGGGGACACCAACAACCACACAGATGACACATAGCCTGGTGGCAGGGGGTGGTAAAGCACTGGATGACCCTTAGGGGGATTGTGGATATATGGTGAAGTGGGGGATATTGGCAAAGACCTCACCTGGATCAGATCTTCATGGGATATGCCAGTTTGTGCATCCAGACAGCTGGAGACCATCTTTTCTGGGAACAGGGTGTGCTGGGGAAGCAAGAAAGGACGAATCAGAGCTCAAGAATCCAGGCTGGGGCCCAGAGGGGGGGAGGGGGGACTGCGCACGCATGCGCCCCAGGTTCTCTTTGTACACACTCACTGGAGGGCTCTTGAATAGTTCATACTTGGCGAAGTTTTTACGGAAGATGAAGCGGCTGTCTCCACCCACAGGCCAGGCCTCCTGCACTTCCACCACAAACTCATGGTCCTCCAGACCCCGCTCTGGGATCAAGGGTAAAAAACGGGTTGGTAGAGATTAACTAAGCCTCAGAGATGAGCCACCGACTGGCCCAAGATGGAAGACATACCCCATAGCTCCTTGTACCTCAACTCACCCAGTGCCAGGTAGGGGTGGCACTCCACCAGACCCCAGCTCTCGTCGCTCAGGGCGTGAGCTCTCTGCACCAGCATCTCACACACGTGGCGAGCCGTGGCGCCTGCTGCCACCTCCACAGACCGGCAGGCCCCATCCTCACTGTACACCTTCACTACCTGTACACCCAAGAACTCAGGGTGACTTGGGGGAAGGCAGGGGTGGTTCTACTCTCTGGCTTACCCTGTCCTCAGGGACCAGGATGCCCCGCCCCCACCTTCACCAAAGAGGTTTGGCCCCACCTTTCCCTTTTCCAAGACAACTCACATAGAGGCGGCTGGAGTCTCGAAGCAATCCCCTTGCACCGGAGGAACCACCAAGAATTGGTTTCTGGGAAGGTGGGCTGCAGAGCTCAGGGAAGGGGTTGGGGATGGAGGGTAGAGAGGTTGCCTGAAAGTCTTCTCGAAGTTTCCTACGGCAACGAGCAAGAGATAGAAGCCCTGTGTGTCAGCCAGCGCTGGCTAGCCTCCCTGCCCGCTGACCTCCCTACCAATGCATTCCCATTGCCCCATCCTACCTGCTGCTCGGGATGGGCAAAGGCTGCGACCGCTTCACATCCCCTGGCGGAGGGTTATCAGGGGGCGGAGGAGTCTCAGGCGAGGTCCCAAGAGTTGGGCACACATCTTCTGGGGAGCTGCTGAGATGAGATGGGCTCAGATCCAGTTCCATGGCACCTATAAAGAAAGTGCAAAGCTGCTGACGTCACAGGCTGCCTCTGAGCCCTCAGAGAACGGGACATGCTTACTTTATACGGAAGCATGCGTGTATGTACCCAGTAGCTGTCAGGCCAGTGCTTGGCCTCCAGCAAAAGCAACTCGGGGAGACTGGGCAGGCCCCGTGCCTCACGCCCCTAGCTACAGTCACTGGGCCAAGGCAAAGGTTGCTCATTTTACTGGGCTCTGCCCCAGATTTTCCCGGCACTTTGTTGTTCCGTCATCTCATTGCCAGATGCGGTTGCCAAGCCTGTTGTGGTAGCACCTGGCTGAGTGATGAGTGATACTGAGAGGGGGAGTAGGGAAGGACAAGTATCAGGAGGGCAGGACAGTGTGCTTAAGTTGTGGTGGGAGCGGAAGGCCCAGCCTAGAGGCTCTTACCCCCAGCAGCCTCTAGACTGAGTGCCTTTCTAGACTTCTCATCCTGCCCAACTTTTCCCCAGAATCCTCCATGCTAAAGCCACCTCCCGGGCTGGTGAGATGGCTTAGTGGGTAAGAGCACCAACTGCTCTTCTGAAGGTCCTGAGTTCAAATCCCAGCAACCACATGATGGCTCACAACCACCCATAATGAGATCTGATGCCGTCTTCTGGTGCGTCTGAAGACAGCTACAATGTACTTATTTATAATAATAAATAAATCTTTGGGCCAGAGTGAGCAGGGTCTGCTGGAGCAAGCACGGCCTACCGGAGCAAGCAGAGGTCCTAAAAGTCAATTCCCAACAACCAGATGAAGGCTCACAACTATCTGTACAGCTACAGTGTGTACTCATATACATAAAATAAATAAATAAATCTTTAAAAAAAATAAAAAATAAAAAAGCCCCCTCCCACGTATGAGAAATCCTCTTGGACTTGCCACACTCCACTGTGTGCTGGGAACTCTGCCCCCATTACTGTGCACCTGTCTTATCCTTTCCTGGTCTGAAAGCACGCAGCAGACACACAAGTGTCACCTATGCCTTAGCGCCCACGGGGGCAGAGACGACAGAACAAGTAAGGACAGGAAAGACCGGGCAAAGAGATCTTGGGAGGGGGTAGTTCCAGCCCCTCCCCTGCAGGAACCCGCAAACTCTTGGTGCTGAGCCTGGCAGGGCTCGGACAAAATAGTCCCAGCACCCTACCTGTTCTTCAGACATCCTCACCAGGACTGTGAGGCAACCCAGGACACCCAGGGGTCCCTCCACCAGGATAGGACACACACTTGACCCTTCCATGAGGGCAAGAAGGAATCTGGGGGACAGGTGAGTCAAGGCGGGGCGGGACCGCTATGCCCCAGGCTCTCCATTCAACCTTGACTCACCCACGGGACTTCCTGGCTGAGAAGGAAAATAAACAACCTGCCTATGCCCTCCATCCCAGACTCCCCAACCTACAGGTAGCCTAGAGTAAGGGGTGCGGGCTGAGAGGGGAGAGATGAAGATGTGAGGAGGAGCAGCCTAAGGTCACCCTCCCCACCCTTGGCCAGTGTCCAGTCCAGGTGGGGACAATCCCCTGCCCACCTCTAGTCCTGAGCCATCTCCCTGCCCATAGCCCAGGAAGGAGTGAGGAAAGGCCCAGCCTGGATCCAGAGGCCTATCCGGATTGGAGCCCACCTCCTGGTGACAGACAAGCAGCATCCAGCCCTGCCTGGCCTGGGTCTGGAACCTACACACTCTCTTTGCTGTTTACTACCCCCAAGATATATGATGGAGATTATGTATCTGGAAGAGGAAGAGGGTCTCTGAACACACTCTGGGATGTCCTGACCAGAGGAGTACCACCAGGCAGGAGTGGAGTTAAAACACCCAAGAGGACAGGCAGGCAGACAGCAAAGTACCTCCAGGAGAGCCAAGGAGAGCAAGCAAGACACACCTGACACTTAGCATCCTCAAGACACCAAGCAAGGGACATAACACCTGGTACCCACTCCCACCCACCTAATCTCCCTCTTCAGGGAGTGAGGGAGCGGCTACAAGGGTGCCCCTCCCTCAAATGGGAGAAAACAACACCCAATTAGACAGGTGTTTGAAAGGGGAGGAAGTAGATTGAAGTCAGATTACAGTCTGATGTTAGAAGCTCTGGTGCAGGCTAACCTAGGGTTAGCTTCCAGATCCCTCCACCGCACCCTTCGGATGGACAGGACAGTCGAGTAACTAAAATTTGAGATAATGCAAGGGAGCCTTCTGTGGGCCTGGCAGCCCCTGCCCAAAGAGATGTAAAACATTCTAACTAGGGCCTAAGCAAAGGTTCCGTTGGAGAAACTGGTCCCCCAACCAATTGTCCACTCAGCCAGGCCATTCCAAAGTCTGGCTCTCCAACCCCAGCAGCTCCTGCCCCACCCTCTCTCCTACCCTCCCTGCCGCCTTGTTTACTTCCTGAATCTTGCCCCACCTAGAAAGCCCCAGGGGCGAGTGGCAAGGCCTAATGTTTGGGGACAACTGCAAACAAGGCTACGATCTCCTCTCCCCAAGATGAGGGGAAGGGTTGGTGGGGCAGACACTGAGCTGCGGGCCTGGGCAGTCTGAGATCCGGTTCTGGTCCAGCACAGGATGCTAACGCCCATCAGGACTTGGGGAGAGAAGAGGGGGTACCGGGGTAACCTTTCCGGGTACCGGGACCAGGTGAGGAGGTGGGAAACCCTTAGCCGACCCGACGTTGATGCTCCGCCCACTTTGCCGGAAAAAAAAAAACATCCAATGGAATAAAGCGGGGCGGGACAACGCTTTTAATGTTTAATTTGGGAAGAATGCTAGAGTTCTCAGTAGAGTTAATCATTAGTTTGCCTTCGGGGAGAACACAAACACACACACACAAGCACGCGCTACTGGGTGAGAGCAGAGTCCAAGGTAAACAACTCATAACCCAGAAGGCATTGCATTCTTGGGGGGCAAGAGGGGTGGGGGAAGGTTGAAAATACTACCATTTGGCCCTCAGATGCACTCTGTCTCCATCCTGCCATGACAACCCGGCCCTAGGTCTTTCCCCAGCTTCAGCCTCCTCACATAGGCCCACATACCCCGCCATACCCTGTCTTCCAGACCCTGAACTGCAGACCGTCACACTACACCCACCCCTCTAGCTTTCTTTGTCCACACTCATTTGCAGCCAGGAGGGATCCTCAGCCGGCTGGGCTTCCGTATCCGAGGTGGGACCACAACGTGGAGAGACGGAGTTCCAACCACGGCAGGAGTCCCTCTCTTTTATCCCCTCCAAAAAAAAGAATTGTAGAAAAAGATCGTAGTAAATTGAGCTCAATAAGGTATCAAAGGGCATCCTCCGACCCGACACCCCCTCCTAACTGGTGTTGGGTAAGAACTAGTTTTAGGCGGAAAATCAGGATTTCAGGCGATCAGGAGACCTTACCTCCCATTCACGAAGTCACTGGGAGAGAAAGTGGGAGTGTGAGGGGCTCCAGAGGTCTGGGAGAGCAAGGTGAGGAAGGAGAAGGATTCCAGAAGCCAAGCAACAAACAAACAAAACAAGCAACGCAGCGCCGAGAGCATCAGGAGAGTGAATCTTTTCTTAGAGACCCAGACCTAACTTGCCTCACATCCCACCCCACACCCCAAAATGAAGTTCCCGCTTCCGTCTTTACCCAGACCTTAGCTCACCTGCCTGAAGCTACTGGTTTAGGGAGAAAAACTCCAGGCCTTAACTAACCCCCACCCCGCTTCCCCCCCCCCCCCCCGCCCCTGGCCTGACCTCGCCGAGAGAGGGCGGTCAGGGGGAGAGCGTGGCAGCCTCCGAGCCGTCTAACTGGGCAGCAGGCCAGATCCGCCTGATGCAGGCACAATCTGAGGCCCTGGTGAAACTCCCGGTAGGAGCAGATTGTCTGAGACCGACCTCGGTCGGCTTACCTGGAGCAAGTCCAGCAGGAGCCGGACACCGGGTCCAAAGTCTGGCTCTGTCTAGAGATCCCTGGCACTTGGATTTGATTTCGACTCCTTTCTCTCTTCTCTCCAGGTGGTAAGAGGGTTATCCCGCCTTTGGATGTTGAGGCGGGAGAATAGGGAGCAAGCCCAGCGTCTCCAGATTCCAGGCCCAGAGAAACTAAAATTATCTCGGGCAGGTGAGGGCGGAGCCTGAGAGGCGCCCTGGAGAAGGAAGCGCGGGAGGAGGGGTGGAGACAAATCACAATGCACCGCCTGGAATTGCTCTTGCCCTTCCTACTGAACAGCAGGTGCTAGGAGAGAGAGAGAGCAGGTGCCCGAGAGAGGCAAGGAAGAGTCAAAGAAAACAGGTCGGACAGAAAAAAATCTAGAATCCTGACTACATGGGAAGGGGAGTTTGGAGGCTGTTTGTTAAACAGGAATGGTCCCTCCTACTCCTGCTCGTCCCATCCCAATGATGGTCAGCTCATTGGTCAAGCGAGGGGGCCGTCTTCGGCTCGGATCTCACCCCCTAGGGCAAAGGGCACTGGGCTTAAGAGGGAAGCCAGAAGAGGTGCTCTGCCCTTTGACCTCCAAACACAGTCTAGTCACCCGGGCTGTTGTCCTGGCCCTGCTAAAATACCCAAGGTGCACCCTCCCTTCCCAGTTTCAAATCTTAAGAGTGGCAAGGTGGCCTAGTGGGAGGGGCCATGGTGCTCTGGCGACCGTTGTGGCCTGGTGCAGAAGGGCTTGGCTTCCATTACAGCAGTTACTCCAGCTTTCTGGTTCAGCCCGCAGCAAACACCGGAGGATCAGGAAGAGGTGTTGAGAGACCTGGATCAAAGGCAGCGGGCCACCTCCCAGCTTCCTATGGGTGAGAGTTAAGTAAACAAACAAGCCACTGAAGTGATAAGGGGTCTGCCCCCGAGGAAGCACAGCCTCCTTCAACTTTTCCCGCTTGAAAAACTAGGGACTGCAAAGGCCAATGTTGGTGCTGGCAAAAAGCCAAAGGAGTAGATCTGCGGTGACTTGATGTTCTGCTAGGATGTGCAGATTTGTGAGAGGACAAATAAACTAAAGTTTCTACATGTCAAAAAGAAAAGAAAGAAAGAAAAGAAAAACTAGTGTGAAAAGCCCGCCGTGGAAGTGTGTGCCTTTTTTTTTTTTTTATGATTTTTTGAGACAGGGTTTCTCTGTGTAGCCCTGACTGTCCTAGAACTCACTCTGGAGATGAGGCTGGCCTCGAACTCAGAAATCTGCCTGCCTCTGCCTCCCAAATGCTGGCATTAAAGTCGTGCGCCACCACCGCCTGGCTGAAGGGTGTGCCTTTTAATCCCAGCTCTCTAGAGGCAGTGGCAGGTGGATCTCTGTGAGTTCAAGACTAGCGTGGTCTACATGGACAGTGAGGACTGTACAGAGAAACCCTGTCTCAAAAACAGAAAGAAACAAAGACATCAGACAGACTAGTATGAATGGAGCAAAGCAAAAAAGATGGGGAAGAGGGCAGGTTGCTTGGGCCAGGAAACTATTTGAACAAATCACAGGAGACAATTTACTCATATCCAACCTAGCAGATCTGTGCTTGGCGCTGGGTGTACAGAGCAAAACAACAAAACCAGACCCGCCCTTAGCCGGCCGCAACCCAGTCAGGGAGACTGACCTTTAAGAGTCACACAAATAAGAAATGACAGGTGACAAGTTTGCCAGGTGAGTGACTCACAGGAGGCAGGGAAGGCCATGAAAATAAAGCCAGGGAGGAACTGGCAGTGAGTGGGAACCAGAGGGGTTAACCCGCCATGGTGGACGCTGAGCACAGAAGCAGCTTCTGGGAGGGGACACAGAAGGCAGAGCTACGAGAGTGGGGGTGGACAAGAACCGAGGCCATCCGGGTAGCCTGGGCAGGTTGTGCAGGTAAGGGAGGGGTGGAGGAAAGCCACTGCAGCTCTTAAAAGGGGGCGGGCGGGGGAGGGGGACACAGTCTCCAGCAGATCCCTGGGCCCCTCCTCAGCTCTGAGGCAGAGCCCCAGGAATGTGAGATATTGACAAGCCCTCAGGTGGCTATTTTGCAAACCAGGTTTAAGAGCCATCCATCCTGTTTGTCCAGACTGGCAAGGGTAGTGGGCAGAAGCCAGACCCTGCAAGAAGAGACACAGGCAGGGCTGCACTCTGAAAGATCACTATGTAGAAGGCTGGAGGAAAGCCAGACTCAGGGCTGAGTGATTCCATTTCCCTCCCCCGCCC
>JADRCC010231404.1:0-10429 GCA_019843855.1 Hylomyscus alleni
TTTTTTTTTTTTTTTTGATATCTTAACTATAAAATGTAATAGGGTTCTTCTGTAGTCATGTCTGTTTGGAGCTCTCAATTCGTCCTGTGTTTGAAGGTCTATTTCTTTATGTGCTTCCCACTTATTTCAGCTCTTTCTCAATCTGTAGATTCTAGGCTGTGCCCCATAGTCCTGGTGTGTTGTAGTCAGTCATGGTCATTTTCTTCCTTACTGATTGCTGAACACACTCTTTCATCAACCTTTTGTTTCATCCCTCATGCTTTTTCTCTGTTTGATGAAATCTATTGCTAACACTTTCTACTGTATTTTCTATCAAATTTATTGGAGTTTTCATTTTCAACATTTCTATTCATTGTTTCTTTTCAAAATGTCAGTGTCCTTGCTATTGTTCATCCATGTTTCTGACATTTTTCTTTATGTTGCTGAATTTTCTATTTAGGTGCTAGATTTAATTAATGTTTTGTTTTGTTTTCCTGCAAATCCTTGATCACTTTTACCAGAAAACTTCTAATTTTGTGGCATTTTAATATTTAAGTAACATTAAGTCCTATGGTTAACCAGTTAATAATCTCTAGGGGATGGTTATGTTTTCTTTCATTTCATGTTTCTTGCATTTTTGTGCTACAAAATTACTCATCTATTGCTTTGAATATATCTTCTAGATTTGGAGGTGGGGTAAGGGGTAGGGTTGAGCAGCCTGTTCTTAAAGACTTGATTGTTCTATGAGGTGGTGAGCACACCTTTAATCCCAGCATCTGGGAGGCACAGGCAGGTAGATCTCTGTGACTTCAAGGCTAGCTTGGCCTACTTAGGAAGTTCCAGAATAGCCCAGGTGATTTAAAAAGAGGTCCTGTTAATAAATAAATAAACAAACAAATGGACAAACAGGACAGACTGACTGACTAACTTGGTAAAAGGTAGCCTCAATATGAAAAATCCCAAATATCTTTCAAGCCAGCAACCATATCTCGGTGAGCTTTACTTCTGTCTGCACATCTCTTACCTGTCTACTTCCTTATAGAAAATAAACTTTAACAAAAACAAAAATATGGTCATCGAACTTTTGTTAACTGAGTCAAAGCATACAGTGGAAAAAATGTCTGTTCAATGTATTGTGTAAATAAAACTGGCCTAGTTGTTTCCATCTGTACCTGGAGCTGACCCTGTGCCACAGCTCTCTGTACCCAAATCCCACCAGGAGAGAACTGGTCTCCTAGGAGTGCTGACACACAGGCTTACAGGAGTGACAAGCCACAGTTAGAGACAGCAAGACCAGCTAACACCACAGATAACCATATGGCAAGAGGCAAGTGCAAGAACATAAGCAACAGAAACCAAAGTTACTTGGCATCATCAGAACCCAGTTCTCCTACCACAGCAAGCCCTGGATACTCCCAACACACCAGAAAAGCAAGACTCTGACTTAAAATCACATCTCATGATGATGATAGAGGATTTTAAGAAGGACATAAATAACTTACTTAAAGAAATACAGGAGAACACAGGTAAACAGCTAGAAGCCCTTAAAGAGGAAACACAAAAATCTCTTAAAGAATTACAGGAAAACACAACTAGACAGGTGAAGGAATTGAACAAAACCGTTCAGGATCTAAAAGTGGAACTAGAAACAATAAAGAAATCACAAAGGGAGACAACCCTGGAGTTAGAAAATCTAGGAAAGAGATCAGGAGTCATAGATGCAAGCATCACCAACAGAATACAAGAGATAGAAGAGAGAATCTCAGGGGTAGAAGATACCATAGAAAACATTGACACAACAGTCAAAGAAAATACAAAAAGCAAAAAGCTCCTAACCCAAAAAAATCCAGGAAATCCAGGACACAATGAGAAGACAAAACTAAAGATAATAGGTATAGAAGAGAATGAAGATTTCCAACTTAAAGGGCCAGTAAATATCTTCAACAAAATTATAGAAGAAAACTTCCCTAACCTAAAGAAAGAAATGCTTATGAATATACAAGAACCCTACAGAAGTCCAAATAAACTAGACCAGAAAAGAAATACCTCCTGTCACAAAATAATCAAAACACCAAATGCACAAAACAAAGAAAGAATATTAAAAGCAGTAAGGGAAAAGGTCATATAAAGACAGGCCGATCAGAATTACACCAGACTTCTCTCCAGAGACTATGAAAGCCAGAAGATCCTGAGCAGATGTCATACAGACCCTAAGAGAACACAAATGCCAGCCCAGGCTACTATACCCAGCAAAACTCTCAATAACCATAGATGGAGAAACCAAGATATTCCATGACAAAAACAAATTTACACAATATCTCTCCACAAATCCAGCCCTTCAAAGGATAGTAATTGGAAAACTCCAACACAAGCAAACTACACCCTAGAAAAAGCAAGAAACCCAAAAGAATTAGCCACCAAAAACATAATCCCACCTCTAACAACAGAAATAACAGGAAGCAACAGTCTTTTTTCCTTAATATCTCTTAATATCAATGGGCTCAATTCCCCAATAAAAAGACATAGACCAATAGACTGAATATATAAACATGACACAACCTTTTTGCTGCATACAGGAAACCCACCTCAATGACAAAAACAAACACTACCTCAGAGTAAAAGGCTGAAAAACAATTCTCCAAGCAAATGGTCCCAATAAACAAGCTGGAGTAGCCATTCTCAATATCCGAACAGCAGATGCTGGCGAGGATGTGGAGAAAGAGAAACACTCCTCCATTGCTGATGGGATTGCAAGTTGGTTCAACCACTCTAGGAATCAGTTTGGCAGTTCCTCAGAAAATTGGACATGGTACTACCTAAAGACCCAGCTATACCACTCCTGGACATATACCCAGAAGATGCACCAACATGTAATAAGGACACATGCTTCACTATGTTCATAGCAACCTTATTCATAATAGCCAGAAGCTGGACAGAACCCAGATGTCCCTCAACAGAGGAGTAGATACAGAAAATGTGATACATTTACACAATGTAGTACTACTCAGCTATTAAAAACAATGAATTCATGAAATTCATAGGCAAATGGATGGAACTAGAAAATATCCTGAGTGAGGTAACCCAATCACAAAAGAACACACATGGTATGCACTCACTGATAAGTGGATATTAGCCCAGAAGCTCAGAATACCCAAAATACAATTCACAAACCACATGAAACTCAAGAAGAAGGAAGACCAAAGTGTGAGTACTTCGGCCCTTCTTAGAAGGGAGAACAAAATACCCATGGAAGGAATTACAGAGGCAAAGTATGGAGCAGAGTCTGAAAGAATGACCATCCAGCGACTGCCCCACCTGGGCATCCATCCCATACACAGTCATCAAACCCAGACACTATTGTGAATGCCAACAAGTGTTTGCTGACAGAAGCCTGTTATAGCTGTCTCCTGAGAGATTCTACCAGTGCCTGATAAAGTGGTGGAGGCTTGCAGCCAACCATTGGACTGAGCACAGGGGCCCCAGTGGAGGAGCTAGAGAAAGAACCCAAGGAGCTGAAGGGGTTTGCAGTCCCATAGGAAGAACAACAATATGAACTAACCAGTACCCCCAGATCTCCCAGGGACTAAACCACCAACCAAAGAATACACATGGTGGGACTCATGGCTCAAGGTGCATATGTTGCAGAGATGGTCTTGTCAGTCATCAATGGGAGGAGAGGCACTTGGTTATATGAAGGCTTTATGCCCCAATGTAGGGGAATGCCAGGGCCAGGAAGCAGGAGAGAGTGGCTTGGTGAGCAGGGGGAGTGATGAGGGGGTTTTTGGAGGGGAAACCAGGAAAGGGGATAACTTTTGAAATGTAAATAAAGAAAATATCTAAGAAAAGAAAAAGAAAAAAGGGAGGAAAAAAAGAAAATATCATCCTGAGTGAGGTAACTCAGTCACAAAAGAACACACATGGTATGCACTCACTGATAAGTGGATATTAGGCAAAGAGTGTGGAATACCCATGATACAACTCACAGATCATATGAAGTTCAAGAGGAAGGAAAACCAAAGAGTGGATGCTTTAGTCCTACTTAGAAGGATGAACAATATAATTAAGGGAAGTAGAGAGTGGGAGGGACTTGGGAGGAAGAGAGGAGGGGGAGGGGAAAAGAGAGGCAAAATCAGGTGATAGAGAAGATGGAAGAGATGTACAGAGGTCAGGAAAAACAGAAGTGTGTAGCAATGGGAGATAGGGAACTAGAGGTAGCAATCAGAAAGTCCCAGATGCCAGAAAGCAGGAGCCTCCCAGGATCCCATGGGGATGACATTAGCTGAAATACCCCACAAAGGGGAGGGAGAACCTGTTGAGACCATATCCAGAGGTTAGGCAGGCCCTCCCAGTTGAGGGATGGGGCCACGCACCTATCTCTAAATTTTAACCTAGAGTTGCTCCTGTCTAAAGAAAATAGAGGGACAAAGAGTGGAGCAGAGATTCAAGGAAAGGCCATCCAGAGACTGCCCCACCTGAGGATCCATCCTACATGCAGATACCAAACCCAGACATTATTGCTGATGCCAAGAAATGCTTGCTGACAGGAGCCTGATACAGCTGTCTCCTGAGAGCCTTTGCCAGATACTGACCATTGGTCAGTGTTCAGATGCAGATGCTCACAGCCAACCATAGGACTGATCAGGCACAGGAACCCCAATGAAGGAGTTAGGGGAAGGACTGAAGGGACCTTATCTGGCATCAGTGGGTGGGGAGGCCCCTGGTCCTGTGAAGGCTTGATGCCTCAGTGTTGAGGAATGCTAGGGTGGTGAGGCAGGAGTAGGGGGTGGGGATGGGGGAGCACCCTCACAGAAGCAGGGTAAGGGGGGATGGGATTAGGGATTTTCAGAGGGGAATCCAGGAAAGGGGATAACATTTAAATGTAAACAAAACATCCAAATAAAATAAAAAACAAAACTGGATATCCACCTGCAGAAGAATGAAATTAGATACATACCTTTCACCTTGTACAAAAGTCAATTTGAAATGAATAAAAAAATTAAGACATGAAATGTGAAAACCATTAGAGGAAAACAGAGCATGCTCTTCAAGATGTTGGGGTATGTAAGATATACCAAAACCAATACAGTTAATGAATGCACTAATGAAATAAACACAATTTTCAAAAGAAGAAACACAAGTGACCAGTACTGTCTTTTCAAAAGTGTTTGACTTCCCTAGTCATCAGGAAAATTCAAATCAACTACTTTGAGATGCTGCCTTACTCATCAGAATACTGCTATCAAGAAATCTAACAGCAAACATTGAGGAAGAGGTAGGAAAGTGGAACCTTATTCTCTGCTGGTGAGAATTCAAGTTAATACAGCCATTGTGGAAATCAATTTGGAGGTACCTCAAAAAATTAAAAGAACTACCACATATCCCAGCTATCTTCTGGGCATCTACTCTGAGCACTCTCCACCAGCAGAGTGCTGTATTCGTGTTTACTGCTGCACTACTTATGATAGCAAGGAAATGGAATGATCCCACAAGACAATCAACAAACGACTCAATAATGGAAATGCGGTACATATACAAAAGGGAGTTTTATTCAGCTGGAAAGAAAAATGAATTAGGAAATTGGCAGCAAAGTAGATAGACTTAGAATATACATATTATTTGAGCTCACCTGAACTCAGAAAGAAAATGTATATCCCAAGAGATTTAAAAGTGTAATCTTCAGTGATGCTGTGGGATGCAAGCAAAAGGATACATGAGTTGTGAAAGATGTTATAAAGCTGATTACTTTTCTAGTTTCAACTCCGTCATAGGATTTTTTTCCTTTTTTTGTTGTAGATAAGCCCATAGAAATCTAATTGGTAAGGAAAGCATAAAACCCTAAGTAAAGTTCCTTTGCTTTAGATCGGCCATTCTGAATGTACAGAAGTTTACTGAGATGCATAGAGTTTGGAACTAGACAAATGTTTGAGTGGTTATCATAATCTAGCTATGTGATGTTTTTATTTGTAAGTTCATTGCAGTAAAATGATTTTTAAAATTTGGGGTTTTAAAAAGAAAAGATTTACAGCTTTAAAAAAATCATCTTTGAAGACTAGAGAGATTGGTCAGCAGTGAAGAGCACACTGGCTCTTTACAGGCCAGTTCACAACAGTCTGTGATTACAGGTCTAGGAGATCCAATGCCCTCCTCTGATCACTGAGGGCATGAGCTCAAAAGTGGTGCCGTACATACATACATACATACACATAAATACACACACAGACAAAAGACTCATACACATGAAATATATTTATAAAAATCTGTTTTGTGTCACTTACGTTGTAGTGAAGTATACTTTGTTTTGGTCTTACAAGGATCTAGTGGGCTTAGGTAGCTTTTATTAATAGAGTTTACACAAGTCTTTATTAAAGATAAATCAACCAGCAAGGCTGTAACCTAGGCTTGACTGAAAACCATCATGTAGGCCAGGCTTTCTTTGAACTTGACAGTGATCCTCCTCTGCCTCTTAAGTCCTAGGATAATAGATTACATAGGTAGTGCACTGTTACATCCAGTCCAGTGTATTGAAGCTGTGCCTGTGAATCACTTCCAATGATTTGTGTACACCACTTTATAGTAGTTACCACCTTAAAATTACCCAGCACTTCCTGGTAGAAATATGGTGGTGAAATCTGAGGAACAGTGCAACCATACTTAGCCTGTACTCTTTAAAGACACCATATCATTTCTAATGTTGATTCTTTGAAAACTGACAGATAATATTTAGGGGCCTTTCCATTCTGTGATAAGAAAGAGGGGTTGGCACACTGGAGAGGCCTGGTAAAGGAAAAAATACCCTATTTTTTCCTTCAGACTTTGGTCTATAATTTGAACCCAAAGGGTCCCTTCATCTTATAGATCTCCTATTACTTGGTTACTCTGTTCAGTTTAGCAAGAATTTATTAAATATTCAGAATATACTAGACAACCATATCAACTGTTTTTTGGACGTTACCTCTTTCAGTCCTAACTTAATAAGCTTTAAAATAAAAATGCACAAACTGCAACATGGAATTTAAGAGCCTGCTTAAAAGCTGGAACTTCCAAGTCTTTCATTCCATAGTGGCAGGTACTAGGTGACATCTAAGGGTTTAAAAATGTATATGACACAGACCATGTTCTCAGAAAGTTCATGATTTAATGGAAGCAAGACACATTAAATCATTTTAGTGAGATAAATGCTGTGAGAAAAACAGAAGCACAGATATTACAGGAGCTGATTGTGAGTATCATTCTTATGTTTAGAGGTTACAAAAATATGCTCTAAAGAGAAGACTGTTCAAATTGAAACTTGACACATTGTCCACATGAACCTACCCCCTGGGTTTACTAGAATGTCTGTAGCTGAGAGTAGATAGCTCTTTCAAAGTCTGACTCCACCCTTCCCGTTTACATACAGATATTTTTAAGCTGTTAGCTTTTGAGCCAGTAATAGTATCTGAATTCATAAGCACATTTTAAAATTTTTATAAACAGACCTAAATGTTAGGTGATGCATGTGATTAGTTAGATATCTCATTTCTTGAAAAGTGCTCTTTCTTTTATGGTTTAGTTTTGTTGTAATGTTCATTTTTAAGTTACAAAGTAGCAGGTGCTAGGTTAATAGTTGTTGGATGTGTGGTATTAATGGTAAACAAAGGCTGGCAGGTTTTTTCCATACAATCGCAGATAGTAAATTACAGTTTGGACATCACTGATACATGATTTCTGCCACAAGAACTTAATTCTCCTCTAGCCCCAAAGCAGTCAGACATGTTAAGTAAATGAATGTAACTATATTCCAACAAAGTATTTTTATAAAAATAAAGGTGGCAGGTTAGACATGGCTGTGGTCTGTAGTTTTATTAAGCAAATTGTTTACAAAAATCAGTTTTCTAGGAAATAAGTATATTTGCCTCTTACAAAATGTATGATTTTTAAATTACAGGTAACATACCTTGGAAAGGAACTTTTGACATATGTTTCTGAAGAAGCTCCTATTTCTGCAGAACTACATGGCACACCTCAGCACCATCAGCCTTGCCTTTCAGGTAAATGTGGCCCAAAAGCTGCTTGTTAGTTATTGGGCAGATGTGCCCAAGCCTAATGAGAAAGTACCAACTTCTTCTTCCCCAATTAGGTAAAATTCATAATTGGTCATTATAATTAACCATTTTAACACAGAAATTCAGTGACATTTCATATATTCACAGTGTTGTGCAACACTCCCTCTGTGTAGCTTCAAAATACTGTCTTGACTTCCAAAGAATCCTGTACTCATTCAGCGCTTACTCCCCACTCTCTGCCTCCCACTGTCTCTAGAAGTTGCTTTCTCTCTGGATGAATGTGTTCTTCTGTATATGTTATAGAAGTTGGATAATGCACGGTGGCCTCTGGGGCCTCCTTTATCCAGCACAGTGGTTTTGAGGATTATCCATAATGTAGCATGTGATTGTACTTTGTTCCTTTTCATGGCTGAAAAACACTGTGTTCTATGAGAGTGCCATAATTTATTTATGCATCATTTGAGCACATGAGCAGTTTCCACTTCTGCGATATTGTGAGCAATGCTATTGATGAGAATGCATACACATTTAGTTGTTTGAGTACCTGCCTTAGTTCTTGTGGCTGTATAGCTAGGAATGGAATTGGTTTGTTGTATGGTAACTCTAGGTTTTATTCTTGTGAAGAACAGCCAGACTGTTCCACAGCATCAGGGCCGTTTTACATTCCCACAGTAATGAGCAAAGATTCCAAGTTCTCTGTGTTTCCAGTAATAGTTGTGTTGGTCTATTGTACTAAACACAGTTGCTTCTAGGAAATTTTTAGATGATACCACCTTTTATCATTATTCCTTTATCTGAATCTATTCTGAAATTACTGAGTGGTTTTTACATATCACACAAAGTCTCACTATGTTCATACATTTTCTGAAAACTTGCACTAAATAATCTTTGCTTATTAATCTAATATTCTATGTGAAGTGGAAATATTACCCTAAAAACCTCAAGATTCGGTCTCATAAATGAGTATCACACCTTGACTTGATTGTGAAAGAGCAAAACAATCCTGAAAATCAGATATAAACCAACATTATGTTTCCCTCCCAGTTTCTGTTCCACAAACCCCCTATCCCCTACCCCTACACCCTGCTTCTATGAGGGTGCTCACCCACCCACCCACTCCTGCCTCTGCACCCTAGCTTTCCCCTACACTGGGGCATTGAGCCTCCACAGGACCAAGGGGCTCCCCTCCCATTGATGCCGGATAAGGCCATCCTCTGCTCTGTACCCAGTTGGAGCCATGGGTTCCCCAGCCCCCATGTGTACTTTAGACAGCTCTCATCATTTGGCAGAATCTTCGTCTGGGAGATCAGCTCAGTGAACATGAAGAAGTTAAAGGTTTAAGAAACTAGGAGTTCTTACAGTAATTCATGGTGTTTGGTTCTAAACTGTCCTCATTTGCTTCTCTGTTGCTGTGATAAAACAATGAGCAAAAGCAATACAGGAGAGGAGAGGGTTTTGTTTTGTTTCATTTGGCTTACAGTCATAGTCCTCTACCAGGCACCCCAAGACAAAAGCCTAGAGGCAAGAACTGAAAGAGAGACCAAAGAGGAAAGTTGTTTACTGGCTTGCTTTCCCTGACCGACTCAGCCTGCTTTCTCATACAGTCTCAGATCACTATGCCCCACAAGGGGCACAGTCCACAGTGGGCAAGAACCTCCCACACCAGTGAACAGTGAAGAAAGTGCTGCACAGACATGCCTCTGGGCCAGTGTAATGGGAGTAATTCCTCAGCTCAAGTTATGTCTTTTGAGGTGACTGTAGTTTTTGTCAAATAGACAGAAAATAGCCAGCATACTCACCCTGGTGATAGTAGATCTGTTTAATCAAACCATGGAGTCAAGCCTAGTTACCTCATTATTTGGGGGGGGGGGGAGAGGGTGTTCAAGACAGGGTTTCTTGTATAGCCCTGGATGTCCTGGAACTCACTCTGTAGACCAGGCTGGCCTCGAACTCAGAAATCCACCTGCCTCTGCCTCCCAAGTGCTGGGATTAAAGGCGCATGCCACCACCACCCAGAAAACTCATTATTTTTAATGACTAATAGTACAGCCTGACTGTAGATCTTGGATGAGTAGTAGTATTTCATTTCTTGTGCAAAAGATAATTTCATAACTCCCTAAGGGTGAAATTGCTATATCTGTGCCTCTCTTGTGCATGTGCTTGTTTGTCCTCCCTCCCCGTCGCCCCGCCCCTCTACTCCACCCCACATACACACATACATTCATGCCCATCACCATTTACAGGAAAGTCTAGCAATCCATTCTCTTCCCAGTTTCTAACTGGAAGTCAAAGAAGAGCTGTATATTCTTTCTTGTGTTATGAAAGCCACCTACCTCCCAGATTTCTCCCCTGTTGCCTACACTATAAACACATTCTTACTATTAATTTCTTTCCCCCCTCAAAAAAAA
>JADRCC010231413.1:0-14321 GCA_019843855.1 Hylomyscus alleni
TCTCTCTCTCTCTCTCTCTCTCTCTCTCTCTCTCTCTCTCTCTCTCTGTGTGTGTTTGCGTGAGTGTGTGTAACAATGTACTTGTCACAGGAGGTCAGATGACAACTTGCAAGAGTTAGTTCTCTCTTACACTGTGACTCCCCAGGTCTCCAGGTTTGGCATCAAGCGGCACTCACCACTGCTCCATCCTACCACCTCCCTTTAATAGAAGCCATTGTCGGTCACTTCCCGTTTGCAGCCCATCATGTGAGATCTACTCTGTTCTTAATTCTTTGTGTGTTTCCAGACAGTGATGACTGAGTGTCTGGGCTTAATGAGGACAGGATGTGACCTGAAGGGCAGTCAGCGTGAGTCTTGTGTCCATATCCCAGGTAGCTGAACTGCTGGGAACAGGCAGTGTTGGGGTGTAAGCTATGAATCTGGAGGGGTCCCAGAATACAAGAACAGCAGCACTTCCTTTTGAGAGCCTGCCATATTGAAATCTGTGTATTGGCAGAGCACCACGGAGCGGGGAGGGGCAGAGACTTACTTGGGTGACAGCATCAGGAAAGAGTCAGTGCAAGTGAGGAGAAACTTGGAGAGGCACTCAGTAGAGTTTTGACCCTTCTCTATATAAAATGCATTCTTCAGTCTGAACCTGCCCATATGCAAAGTCATTTGAGAGAAATGTATGAATCTCTCTCTCTCTCTCAGAGCATTGAAAGCTGATCCTTTGGGTCATCTTTAGGTAATAGATTTCCAGAGGCTGGCTCACCATGTACCAGGCACGCAACTTGTTCACACGTATGTGTAGGTTATATTTATTCTATTGTAGATGATTGAGGTATCTTAAGAGATGAGGGGAATTTTTTAAATGAAGTGAACCCAAGTGTTATGATCAATTTGACTTCCTTTAGTGAAGTCTTTTGGGGAAGACAATCTCTTCTAGATAATACTTTGGGAATGTTATTAGTGTGTGTGCGCGCGCATGTGTGTGCGTGTGTGCACATGTGTGAATCCCATGTGTATCTGGAAGTCAGAGTACCATTAGTGTGACTAGCTTCACCTTCTACCTTGTCTGAGGCAGGCTTCTTTCGTTGGCCACTTTGGTGCATATGCCAGGCTAGCTGGTCCTCGAGATTATTTATTTATTTACATGAATGGGCCCAGGTGTGTGCACATGTGCAAGGGGAAGCTGGAGCTCAGCCTTGGGTGTCATTTCTCAGGAGCTGTCCACCTTATTTTTGAGACAGGGTCTTTTACAAGAACCTGAGTGTGGAGGTGATAGCTAATTTTCATTGTCAACTTGACCACACCCAGAATCAACAAAACCCCAAGCTTCTAGGTGCACCTGTGAGAGGTTTTCTCTGGCAGATGATCTGAAGCAGGAAGCTCCACCCTAAATCTGACCACGCCTTCTGGTGTCAGCCCACATAAAGGGACGCGAAGAAAGGGACCTTGGTTTCTGTATGCTTGCCCTCACTCCCACTGACCACTTCCTCTAGCCTGCTGCTGAGGCAGGTATTAAATCCAACTTCTCCAGGATTCCAACTGAAGACTTGAAGACTTGCAGCTCTTTAGGAATCCTCCAGGACTCCAGCACGGGTTAGAATTGCTGAGACATTCAGTCTTGTGGGCTGGTCAGCTACGGAGTCTCAGTCTCTGTCTTGAAACAGCCATTGTTGGATCACAGCCTCTCAATCGTCTACTAAATCCTCCATATATATATTTATACATATGTGCAGGATATATACATATATATGCATATATTTGTATATATACATATTCATACAGTATATTGTATATATATACACACATATATACATACACATATATACATATATGTGGTATATATATATATAGGTATATACACATATATCCCAGATATGTGTATGTATCTGTATCTATCTATCTATCTATCTATCTATCTTTATTTATTTATATCTATATTACCTTTATTAGTCTGGTTCCTTTAGAGCAGTGGTTCTCGACCTGTGAGTCACAACTCCAAGAACCCTTTCTTAAGGGTCACAAGTCAGACATCCTTCATATCAGATATTTTAATAAGATTCATAATAGCAAAATTACAACTATGAAGTAGCAACAAAAATAATTTTATGGTTAGGGGTCACCACAGCATGAGGAACTGCGTTAAAGGGTGGTAGAGTCAGGATGGTGGAGAACCTCTGCTTCGGCGAATCCTTGACTAATACATTGGGCCTGGATGACTGAGCTAAGCTGTCTGGTCGGCCTGTCTCGGCCTCTTTAGTGCTGGGACTGAAGGCATGCGCCAACAAAGCTGAACGTTTATATGGATACTAAGAGATTCAAAGCAGGGCGTTTCTCGTGCTTTGCTGCAAGCGTTTTACTGGCCGAGCCATCTCCTCAGCCCCTGGACGTCCTTTGAACTTTTTTTCCCTCCATGATTTTATTATGGCGTATTCGTACATCTATATCATTGTCTGCGTCTGCCTAGGGATTTTATTGTGGTCGCATTGTTTGTCCTTTTTCCTCGAGTCTTTTATGGAGAAAGTGACAAGGTGAGCCCAGCAGAGTTTGCAAAGGCACAACCAGGGCAAGGGGTGGAGGTCTCAACCCTGGGGTGACCGCAACAGGGCACCTCGGGTGAACTGCTCAGCAGGGGTGAGGGGTTTGCGAAGGTGTAGAGTGCTCTCATTAACAAGGCGCTGAGCAGGTTGAGTGCCTTCGCTGCAGATCAAACGCCAGCTGTGACAAGAGACTCATTTTCATCTTTCTGAAAATTACACCAAAAGACGGGCTGCTGAAATACTCGGGAGCTGGCGCTGTGATGGCGCCACCGAAGCAAGAGTTCCCCGGGAGACTACTTCGAAAGGTGACACTCTGGAATATTTATCAACAGTACAGCCTCTTCATTTTTTTTTTCTTTTGGCTAACCACCAGGAGAAGTCCTCGCTCCTGAAAGTGGGGTCCCAAGACCCGCAGCCTCCACCTCCCCTGGGAGCTTGCGAGAAATGTAGACCCTCCCAAGGCTGCCTGGGTCATCCCACTTTGTGAGCCTTGGCAGGTCCGGCGTCTGCGTGGCCGAGCTACCCCAGCGTCCCCTTACCTTGGGGAAGGCATCGGGCCACACGGAGCCGGATCCGTGGTTTAGCAGCGCCTGGACCGTGCGCTGCGGCGCTGTCGGGGGCGCGCACGTGGCCGTCTGCAGCGCGCGCGCCAGCGGGGACGCGCCCCCGTAGTCGAGCGCGCCCGCGTCGGCGCCGTGCCGCAGCAGGAGCGCGCACAGGTCGGGGCGCGCGTGGCCGCAGGCCTTGTGCAGCGGGCTGCGCTCGTCCTCGTCGCGCGCGTCTGCCGCCGCGCCGCCGCGCAGAAGGAGCGCGCACAGGCGCAGGCAGCGCGCGTGCTCGTCAGGGCTCGGCGCCGCCGCTCCGCACGCTACGCTCAGGGCCGTCTCGCCGCGGCCGTTCCTCGCGTCCACGCGCGCGCCGCAGCCCAGGTAGAGTTGCGCGTGCTCGTCCAGGCCTCGCTGGGCCGCCACGTGCAGCGGTGTGTCTCGGCCAGGGCCACCCTCCAGCTGGACTGTCGCACCGTGCTCCAGCAGCACCTGAGCGCACCTGCGGGGAGGCCAGATCGGTCACCAGCGCGCGAGACCAGCCGCGATCCTCCACCCTCGGTGCAACCGCGGGTGAGCTCCAGCCAAAGCCAGAACTTTGGAGCTCTAGGGCCAAGGCCACCCACTGCGGAACGAATAGAGCTGACACAAAACAAGATTATGACAAACCCAGGGCCCCGGAACTATTTGTCACCAATTGAATTTTATAAACACTTAGACTTAGGACGAGAATGGCAATTGTGTGGTGCTACTGGGAAGGCAATGTCCGCATGACAGTGTTCAAGGCGTTGTTCACCGGACTTTATCTGGACTTGGTCAAATTTGGAGGTTAAGGCCTAGAAAGAATCTCTTAGATCAGGCTACCCCATCTTTCCTGGAAAGGGCTGAAAAGGAAGGTGCCAGGCAAACCTTATATTGCCCCAGATTGGGCTGGGTCGAGGCTTCATCCTTGCCTCAAGGACACTGACTCTCAGACAGGCACCAGCGTCTTTTTCATCGGAAGAGTCACGCAGAAGCACACCCAGGCCTACATACGGGGCTATGTTTTTTCCTTCCTTCTTAACCAAACTGTACGTTTTGGCTGTGCCTGTTTCCAACCAGTCTTCCAAGGTTTCTGAGTCCCATGGGAGATCGTGTCTCGCCGACTGCCCCCCCCCCCCCATCTTCTCCCAGGAGGATAGAGTCTGCTATCTCTAGGCTCACCAACTGGATTTAAGACTGTCTTTGACTCCAGACAACTAGCATCTCACAGGAGAGCAGCTTCCTCGGCCGCTCTCCTGTCCCCTGGGAGCACTCCAGACACCTCACCTTTCCTGGTGACTGTTGGACCACGTTGGTGTCTGGCAGGAAACGCAGCCTGCCAACCCAAGCTGGGGGGAGTAGCCACAGACCCTTTTCCAGTGCTCCCAGCTTGTGTCCTGGGCGCTCTGATCCAGACCCCTCCCCTCTCTCTGGATAGCACCGTCTTTATACACTCCTGCAGACTGCCTGACTAGGCGGCTTAACCATCTGTGGTTTTCTCCGCCCCAGTTAGCCCCCAGGACTCGGCTCCCTGACTTTCTCCTTCCTGTTTGACTTCTCTTCCTTAGGCAACGCTGTGGTAACTGCCCTGTCCTCTTTCCTCTGTTTAGGAGAGGATGGCCACCCCCATCTTTTGTCACCCGTTCCTCCCTTCTGCTCTAAACTCCGCTGGGGGAGTCAGGACTCCTCTGGGAGCCTGGCTGTGTTCTCAGCTGACCCACCTGGATCAGCACACAGCTCCGAATCTGCATCCCTTCAGCCTTCCCATCCTTCTAGCCTTTTCCCTTCGCGGACACACATCGTTACCCACACCCACTCACCTGGCTAGTACCCTCTTTAGATACTCCAGCTTGCTGACAATATCACAACTCACGGCTATCTGTTGGTCTCCACCCCTTTCCGTCCACTCTGGAGTCCCCAGATCCACTGAGAGTGCTTTTAAGAAGTCACTCCCTTGCTGTCTCCAATAGAGGCACCTGTTCCTGTGGCTGCCGGGGCAGGGACATTTGCTTCCTCTATTCCCCCTCCGTGTCTGCCCCCTCCAGTCACCTTAGTATTCTCAGGGGAGGCTCTATTGTTGTCCTTTACTTGCTCTTTGCCTTTCTCTGTCCTCTTCTCTCCTTCCCTCACTGTGACTGACTAGCCTGGCCAGTGACAGTCACTTGGACACCCTCTTCTCATCATTCCCACGGTCATTGCCTTTTGTGAGACCCTCTCCTTTCTCTAGAATGTTCAGGAGTCTCCTAATTTGTCAGCTTACCAAGCTTCAGGTAACCCGGAAAGGATCTCTGCGGTGTGGGGAGTTGGTGGATCTACAGCTGTTAGGGCCCCGCCCTTTTCCCTGGGACACTGGTGTCGTCCAGCTCCACTGGGTCTCAACAACTTCCCTTGCCAAGGCTCCTCCTGCTGAGTGTCAGTTCTCTCTGTCCAAGGATAGACCCTAGATCATTCCATAGTTGCATACCCTCATGCCTGCGCGAGCACTTTCCCCAGGGACTCACTGGCATGGCCACCAACTTCCTATCTTCCTATCTGCTTCCCCTGGGATGCCTTCCTCCCACCCCCAGGCTGAAGGGTTTTATCTCTGTACTGCCCGTTGCTTTGTGAGTACACGATCAAGCAGGACACTCACCACAAAACCTGTACTACTGCATTTCCAAAGAATTCTGGCACATTTGTCTCACGCCTTAAAACTCTTGGTTCCTTGTGTGTAAAAAGTGTGTCTGACTGCGCCTAGCTCATTATCTGTATTCCCTAAAAGCCTGTTGAACAAATGCCTCTCGCTAACGACCATCTTTCAGCTCTCTCTTGCATTGCTGCTGTTTTCCCTATTATTTACTTAACTGGAGCTCTGATCCAGTTCATCCATCCAGGGTTTGGGGACTGACAGCCACTGCCCTGAAATGCATTTCTATTTCTTCCTAGGGACTCTCAATATTTTTAATTCTCCCTTTGTGTTTCTCTTGCCTCCACATCAGCAGTATCACGAGAAGCGGTCTGTCTTGGGTGAAAGATCTTTACAAACAACTCCAGCGTGATGTGAATCATCCTTAGGGGAGAAGGTACCTAGCCAAGAAAGGATGCAAATTTTACAATCAGAGTGATTCGCTTCGCTTCCTGCCTGGCTCTCTAGGAGGAATTTTGAACGGTGCAGTGGGAGGCTAGAAATCAAGGGCTCTGTCTCATTTTGTCACCAAGCCTTGAAAACATTATAAACATATTCTTCTATTTTTTTTTTTAAGCAGCACAGCCACAGCCTCCAAAGGAAGATGTTTACCCAGAAGAGTCCTTGGCCTAAGAGGCTAATGGCAGGCTGTCGTTTGCTATACAGGGACAAGATGGGGACCCTGGGCCTCAGTCTGGAGGGTTGCAAATGCCCAGCCTTTCTGTTTTAATGAAGAACTCTAATAGGCTAACCCTTGTCACTTTCTAATGCTGGGCAGTGGCTGAAGATACAAAATCACAGGCTGGAGAGAAAAACCACAGGACAAATTGATGGGGGCGTGTCTCTCCCGGTGCCGGTCAGGAGGTCATTAAAAATGAAGGCGTGGTAGCCTAGGTAATGACACACACACAGATCTGTCCCATGGTTGCATGGAACCCTCAGTTTACAAAACACACAGACAGTACTGCCTTTAAAAAAGCCACCAGTAAAGAGTATGTTTGGGGAGAGCTTGGAACTGTATAGGGCAAAGTGGAGTAACTCCAGTTACACTCAGCACAGTAGGGTCCTGTGCTTATGAGGGGCTTTGAGTTCCTCTCACTGACTTATATTTTCAAAATTTCCAAAACAGCTTTGGAATAACAGTTTGTTATAAGAACAAGAGCTGACACCATTAACCACAGAACCAACCCCCACCAGCCCAACCAGCAGCAACAGCTGGATCGTAAGAATAACACTCTTTCCAAGCTTCCAGAACACTTTCAAAGTTTCCCTCGAGGTCTCTGATAGAAGCAGGAGGGGTTTGGAAAAGGCCAATATGACAGTTGGTGCTTGCGAGCAGGTGAGGAGACAAGAAGGTTGTGGAGGATGGTAGAGAAATAGATGAAGCCCTTTCTGTGTTCTACCCCAGGACTAAACCATCCGTCTCTTAAGCAACCTATCATTTCCACACATCTGCAGTTGTGGTGTTCCATGGAAACTACCCAGCTGAGAGATGGTTCAGTGGTCAAGAGCCATGACTGCTCTTCGGGAAGACCTGGGTTCAATTGCACCCACGTGGCTGCTCAAAACATCTGTAACTCCAGTCCTGGGGAATTTGATGCTCTCTTTTGTCCTCCTCAGGAACCAGGTACAAACATCACACATAGACAAAACACCCACATGCATAAAATCAGAAACAACAGAAAAATGTCCCCCATAGGCTCCTGTATTTGAACATTGGTTCCTGGTTGGTGGGACTGTTTGGGGGATATTGTGGGACTTTTAGGAGATGGATGGAGCCTTGTTGGAAGAAGAGTGACACTGGAGGTGGGCTCCAAGAGTTCATAGATTCACCCCACTTCTTCTCTATCACTTATATTTTGAGACAGGGTTTCACTAAAGGGGGATCTCATTCATTGGCTGGGTTGTCTGGCCTGCCTTCTACTCATCTGCTCATCTCGAGGTATATCCTCACACTGAGGTTACAGGCACATGCCACTGCATCTGACTTTTATATGGGTGATTAAAACTTAGGTCCTGGTGCTTGTGGGGGAAACATTTCTCCCACTGATCAGTCGCCCCTGAACACTAAGCTTTAAAAATCCAATGAATTGATGGATCCCATGACTGCTCAGGTAGCCAAGAACCTGAGACCTTTAAAAAATTTTATATTTATTTTTTATTTATTTACATTTCTAAGTTATCCCCTTTCCAGGTTTCCCCTCCTCAATCCCCGCATCCCCTCCCCCTTCCCCCCAAGAACCGGAGACTTGATAAGCTATGGACCTAGGGGAAAGCCAAATACTATTATTGTCCTACTAAAGAAATATAGCAACAAATGACTCCTAATGACATTCTCTTATACCAATAGATCAGTGTGTTGGTCATCCATCATCAGAGAAGCTTCCTCCTGCAGCAGATGGGAACAAATACAGAGACCAGAGCTGGACCATGTGCAGTGAGTGAGAGACCTTGGAACACAGATTCCTGAATAGGATGTCTCTAGCAAGCCTCTCCCCTCAGGCTTCAGGGAGCTTTTCTGAAGAGGAGGCAGACAGAGTGTTAAGAGTCAGTGGGGATAGAAGACACCAGTGATACAGTGCCTTTCCTATGCAACAGGACTGACAACCCGTGAACTCCCAGACTGTGGCAGCAGGCACGGAGACTGCACAGGTCCAAGCCAGAAGGGGTCCCAGCACAGAGAACTGTACATGAGCATTCATCCCTAGCCAAAGAGCTATCTCAAACTGATAACTGCTTGCAAAGGAAAACTTAGTTTTCTACAGTGGAGTCTTACTGGGCATAGAAGCTACACTTAGGAACAGGCTCTATATCCAGCAGTAGGTGGCCAACTCAAGATGATCTCAACAGTATTTTAGGAGTTTTTTTTCACACCTTATTGGTCTTTTGCTTATATGTTATAGTTTCTGATTTTGTGAGGTTTTAAAAATATTTATTTATTTATTTATTTATTTATTTATTTATTTATTTTATGTATATAAGTATACTGCAGCTATATTCAGACACACCAGACAGAAGAAGGCAGCTGATGGTTGTGAGCCACCACATGGTTGTTGGGAATTGAACTCAGGACCTGTGGAAGAGCAGTCAGTGCTCTTAACTGATGAGCCATCTCTCCAGCCCCCCTGATTTCGTGTTTTTATGGGTTTTCTTTGTGGGCATGTGTCTTCGCCTGTGTGTGCTTCTCGTGCTTTTTATTTTCTTTCTTTTTTTCTTTTCTGTTTGTTTTATTCTATTCTTGTTTGTTTGTTTCCCTAGAGAGAGAGAGGAAGAAGGCATGGATTTGGATGGGTCGGGAGGTGTTGAGAGGATCTGGGAGGATCTGGGGGAGGGGAAACCATGATCAGAACAATTGTGTGATTAAAAAACTTATTTTCAATAAAAATTAATTGATTAATTAATTCATTCAAAAACACATGTTATACGCTCTTTCGAACCACACTGCAATGTGTTTCTTGGCACAGGACATTGTAGGACTTCCTGGGCATGGGGAGGGGTGGCCTGCCCTGTGGCCTCTGACTGTGGAACGGGCACAGAGCCTGGTTCTCAGTCCTCATCAGTCCTCCGAGGTGGACACATTTTTCCTGGAGTGTGGCACCCAGTCAGCTTCCAGGTGTGAGCCGTGGTCTAAAGCACGGGGACAGGGGACACGATGGTGGCTCGGGTCAATGCAGGATGCTTGAGTGTGAATGTCAGCCACCATGGATACAGAGATTCCACAATGCCTGCCAAGCAATGGGATAACGGGGAAAAAAGAGCTACCATGGCTAAATTTATGATCAAAACATCACCTTTTGCTGGAGATAAGGGAAGACAGACATTGCTTTGGGGTACTTTGTCATTAATACTGTTTATGGCAACTCCAGCTGGATGCCCCTTGAGTTCTTGGACGTTGCTCGCATCCACCCTTTCACACAATTGCCACAGGACCTCCCTGGACACACCGAAGGGGCTTCACAATAAGCACCTTGTCCAGGAGGGTGGTGGGTCTTAGGAGCTGGTCAAATTGGATCATAGTTATTGCTGTTGCTCCTTCTTGAAGAAGCGGCAGGCAGAGCTGGGGGAAGAGTAGCAGGAGCTCAAGCTCGGTCTGGAAGCTGTGTGTGTACCAGCCTTCTGGGAGATACTGAGGAGGACTGGGGAGGGAAATGTAGCCATGTGTTAGGGAAAGGTTCCCTCCCATTGGCTGATTCCTGAGCCAGCTTGGCGTGAAGGACGGAAAGCCACATCCCTGAACCAACAGAAGAGTAGTTTCACCTTATTTCTCTGGACCTTCTGCCCAGGTCTCTAGAAACTTAGCCCCGTCCCCGCCCCAATTCATTTTCCCCTCTGTTCCTTCCTCTGAGGATGCACAGGTGTCCACAGTAGAAAAGGCTGAGGTCAGTGAACAGAGCCTTCAGGGCAGAGGAAGCAGCAAGAACCTGCTTGGCCATTTGTAGTGTCGTCGTCTATCTCGGAGCAATGGCTACTGCTTCGTGTTTTTTTTTTTGTTTTTTTGTTTTTTTTGTTTTCTTCTGATATTGGATGATTGCAGTGGATGGTGATGTTTGGGGGCAAACTGTCCCCTAGATTACACACAGACCCCTGTGCCTTGGCAAATGGAGACATAATTGAGTGAAAAACAATGTCAAAAATCGACTCTGCATTTTATTGCATGTACTGGCTGGTTATATGTGTCAACTTGACACAGGTTGGAGTTATAGTTATCAAAGAGAAAGGAGCTTCAATTGAGGAAATGCTTCCATGAGATCCAGCTATGGGGCATTTCTGGGTTGGTGATCAGGGGGGAGGGTCCATTGTGGGTGGTGCCATCCCTGGGCTGGTAGTCTTGGGTTCTATAAGAGAGCTAGCTGAGCAAGCCAGGGGAAGCAAGCCAGTAAGAAACATCCTTCCATGGCCTCTGCATCAGCTCCTGCTTCCTGGCCTGCTTGAGTTCCAGCCCTGACTTCCTTTGGTGATGATCAGCAAGGTGGAAGTGTAAGCTTGAGTAAACCCTTTCCTCCCCGACTTGCTTCATGGTCATGATGTTTAGTGCAGGACTAGACCCTGACAAAGACACTGCACACGGGCCACCAGGTAACATCTGATCTCCTAGAAACTTCTCTAGTGTCCCCTTTTTCAGAAAAGGGATGAACAGCATTTTTCTCTCTCCTCCCTCCCCCTCCCCTCCTTCTCCCTCTCCCTTTCTCTCTCCTGCTCTCCCCTGATTCTAACACTTTGGATGAAGAGGAGACCAAAGGCATCAGAGTGAGAGGAGAGGAGAGTAGCAGAGGTGGAGAGAAGCTGCTAACAAAACAAGACTGAAGACTTTTGAAGTAAAAGTCACACAGGGAAACACATACGTCCTAAGACTGCACCCGAGTGGATTTCGACAAAAGAATCCACTTGAATAATCAGTTCCTCAATGCCAAACACACCATCCCCAGCTCCCAAGGTCCACTCCGCCATCCTTGCACAGGTAGCTGATGGTCTGATTTGTCTCACAGTGTCTACTATTGTCTTTCTGAGGACCTGTCATGGTTTTGCACCTGTCTTTGCACCCACATTGCTTTGTGTACAAAGTAAACCACTCTTGTTTTTACTATGGGGTCATAATCAATTGCACAGGGAGCCCGCATTTTAAATACAGCCTTCTGTTAGTGTTCACAGGTGTTGAGTGTCTCGACTTTCTGATTATTCTAAAGAGAACTGCTGCAATCATTTGTGTATATATCTTCCTGCAGATATGTGTCCTCATTTCCCTTAGGTAGAGCCCTAGAAGTGGATAATGAGTGGTTCCATATTTAATGTTATAAGAAGATGGCAGTTTTCCAAAGAAATTGTAGCGTTTCACACAACAGCCAGGGTTTTGTTTGTTTTGAATTATAATCAGCATGAAATGGAGACTATTTCATTGGTTTTAAGTTGCATTTCCTTGGCAACCAGTATGCTTTATGAAGCATCTCCCTAGGCTTTGGTCTAGAGGAACGAGCTTTGATTTGTCCTGGTCTCTAGGTAATAAGACGTTACCTGGGGAAGTTTGCTGCTTAATTTTGCCAACTTGACACAAACTAGAGAGAATAACGGGTTGAGGTGGTGGTGGGTGGGATGGTGGTGGAGATCCTCAACTGAGAAAATCTTCCATCAGAATGGCTTGTAGGCAAACCTACCAGAGAATTTTCTTGTTTAATGATTGAAGTGGGAGGGCCCAGCCCACTGTGGGTGGGGTCAATTTGGGCTAGTACTGGGTTGTATCAGAAAGCAGGCTGAGTAAGCAAGCTATGAGAGAAAGCCAACGAGCAGTGTACCTTCATGGTCTCTGCTTTAGTTCCTGCCTCAAGTTCCTGCCCTGACTTCCTTCAGCGATGGACTGTAATCTTTAAGTAAACATATTCCTCCTCAAGTTGGTTTTGGTTAGTATTTTATTGCAGCAACAAATAGCAAACAAGTGCGGCAATGATGGCCTACACCTTTAATCCCAGCACTTGGGAGACAGAGGCAGGTGGATCTTCTCTAAGTTCGAGCCAGTCTGGTCTACAGAGTAAGTTCTTGAACAACTAGAGTTACACAGAGAACCCTTGCCTCGAAAAAGGAAACCCCAAAAACAAAAATAACAAAAAACCAAACCCAAACCAACCAACCAAATAAACAAGAACAACAACAAACCCCAAGACAGAAACCAAAAAACCCAAAACCCAAAACCCAAACCCAAACCCACAACAACAAAAATCTAACAAGTACAAAAAACAACAAAACAAACAAACAAACAAAAACCAAGATGAACAAATACAAGGAGAAGCAGAAAACTGAGCACCTCTGCCTGTGATGCCCTCAAGGGGCAGCTTAGGCTGAGCCTGTGGTGGATGGAGCAGAACTGGATATTGATGATGGAGATAGTGGAGTTACTCTGGGACACAGGCAGGATTTGGAGAGGTGATCTTTCACCACTGCCTGCACACCGCTTGTTTGTCTTTGGGTCCTGGCTCTGCCAGTGTCCCTGCGTGTCACCACTCTGGCACAGCATTGGCTCCCCTGTGCGTCAGTTTCCTGATCTTTAGACTGGGCATGGTTATGTCTTTCAGGGCCACGAGGAATGACAGGGTTCTCCAAATAGCAAGTGACCAAGTGGGGCACCCTGAGCCCACTTTCTAGAATATTCCTTAAATGCCTTACATTTATGCTGACTGAGACTTCCTTTCTGTCTACTTGATGGGCGCAGGGGCAGGCTGCTTACTGGATTCTGCACTGGTGCCCACAAACTGTGGGCAAGGCCTCTGTCGCTAGGTGGAGGCTGTTGGTGTTGGAGTTAGGAGTCTGGATCTGAACCATTGTCCCTGCTGAAGTCCTGAGCAGAGCAGCTTTGCTTGCTTGCTATTAAGCCTCAGAGAAGGCAGAGCAGTTGCTCCTCCATTTGTGCAAGGTAGGTCCCACAGCCACAGACTGAAACAATTGTGGATTGCAAATATTTGAGCAAAAATTGCACCCGTCCTGCGCATGTGCAGAGCTCCTCTGTCCTGCGCATGTGCAGATTTCCCTCATCATTGTCTAAACAATACATCACACTTATACTAATGGTTTACACAACCCTTGCATTGTGCTAGACATTCTTAGAATCTAGAGGTGATTTAAAATATCCTGGGGGATGTATGTGGCTTCCATTATAGGCCTTTTCATATATCAGACTTAATTTAGCATCTTCAGATTCTGGGTACCCATGGATACCCTAGCACTAACCCTGCATGGATACCCAGGGATGCCTGCATGCCATTTCCCTCTGCTTAGATAGTCCCACCTACCGGGCTAGAACTGGAGCAGAATTGCCTAATGATTTCCTTCAATGATGTCTGCCCCCCACCTCAATTGACTGCGTTCACGGGTCCAATTTTGACTTACGAATTATTTTTCACTTAGTAATGACACACCTGGAACAAAAAAGCGAGCCAGTGTGCTTCTTATTAATATATTTCATGGAGGAAGCAAGTCCTCTTAACTTTGCTTCAATCAAGGTGGGGACAAGGACAAGAGTCAGAGACTCCAGAAACCATTGATGGTTTTAATCGCTGAGCGTCAGAAAAAAAAAAAAAAAGGCGAATAGGGTCTAGATGGGGTGGAGTACTCTGATAACAAACAGGGCGATGCTGGCGTGCGGCCTGCAAGGTGGGAAACAGAGGAACTTTACTGAAACTTTTCCTTTTTGGAAAAAAAAGTCTTCAAACAGCCACTAGATTAAAGGTCTCATATCCCCTTTCGTGTGCTGAAGCCCGAATTCTGAAGCTTGCTGTTCTGAAGGAGGCACAGGTAATTTTTTTTTTTCTTTTTAAATCTCAAGAACTCAGAGACTCAAAGGTTTTCAAGTTCTGTGCCCATGGAGAATTGCGACTGACAGGGGATGGGGCAGAGCTGGGTCCCTTGGTATGAGGACCATTGTCAGAAGACGGGAGGAAACCAAATGGCTCTGTATGTGGGTCATCGACCTTCTCACTACTGTGAGGTAAAAAAACATTAAGGATGACCTAAAATTGACTATGTATTAAAGATCTCAGAGAAAGTAGCTCTTTTTTTTTTTTTTTTTTTTTTTTTTTT